>QNUK01000404.1:527500-610000 GCA_013621035.1 Clarias magur | reverse complement strand
TGAAAAAAAAAACATTTAAACTAATTTACACACACACACACACACACACACTACTAGTGCTTATTCTTCTTTCACACCTTTTCTACTCACTCTCCCTTTTTATCATTACTCTTTTTATTCTGCTCTCTTTCTCTACCTCCTTTTGAATCCCAGATTCATTCACATGTTTTGTATTTCTTTCTTTTCTTTCTTTATCCTTCACTTTCATTCCTCGTGCTTCTTCTTCCTCCTTTTTTTAAATTCTATTTTTCTTTTTCTTTTTACCTTTTTCACTTCTTTTTACATTATACATGTAAACCTCGTCCCCCTGGTGTCCTCATAACCCACTGTAAACCTGTCACATTGTGTTAGTGTGTGTGTGTGTGTGTGAAAGATTACTGAGGCACTGTGTGTGTGTGTGTGTGTGTGTGTGTGTGTGTGTGTGTGTTTGCGGGGGGGAGTGAACAGAGCGAGTGTGTCGAGGGTTCGAGTGAGACTGAAAGGAGGGGAATTCCACTAGTCTTGTTGTGAAACTATCGAAAGCATCCAGGCGCCACCTGCTGGCAGTGTGTGTTTCTGCAGCCTCTCAGATTAAACTCCTTACTCAAGGCCGGACAGGTTTTTTTTTTTTTTTTAAACTAGAACGTCAGCCATTTTGGGCATCCACTGATCAGGTTTTCTTGGCATGTGTCTGTGCGAGTTGTTAATGGTCTGTTAAGAGTTGTGTGTGTGTGTGTGTGTGTGTGTGTGTGTGTGTGTGTCACAGACGTTGGGATGGGTCTGCACCTGCAGCGTGTGATGAAGGGTCACTGGCAGGGCCGGCCCCTGGACAAGATCAAACCCATCAAGAAGCTCTCGCTCAAACACCCGAAGTTCTCTCCGAGCAGCCGCCTCATCGATCCTTCACCGTCGGCTTCCTCGTCCTGCCCCAAAGACAAGCTCAAGCTGTCCAGCTCGCTCTTCTCCACAGTCCGTAAGTCGGGGAGCATCTCACACACGCACACACACACACGCACACACGCACAGTAAAAATACTGTTCCAAAATAATTCTAAATAATAATTTTGGATCACAGGAAATCAAAATGGAACCATATGATTGTTTAGCTCAGTTCACGTGTGACCCCTGAAGATGCTGCGATTTGCTTTGGCAGTGACATGAATGGACAGGATTTAGGAATAAGTAGATTAGAGGGACAGTGCAGGTAGGACCGTTTGGGGCCGAAGTTAGAGAGTCCAGGTCAAGTCCAGGAGGCTTTTATTGTCATTTCAACCATACACAGTTCAGTACACAGTGAAACGTAACAACGTGTCTCATACAAACATTCTATATAAATTTACAACATAAATTACCAAGGACTAGCTAACTAACTAAGACTCCTAATTAGCTGACTAGCTGAGAGAAAATAGCTTAACGCTATAAATTTACAAATACACTAAGTACCTTACAGAAAAATAAAACAACAAAATTAGCATAAATTAACAACATAAATTGACAAAAATTGTTTTTTGTAAGATATAAGTACCTTACAAAAAAAACATCAAGGGTAACATAAATTAACAACATAAATTAACAAAAAGCTAATTAAAACTCCTCATTAGCTGACCAGCTGAGAGAAAAGGGCTTAACACTAAAATTTACAACAAAAAAACTAAGTACCGTACAAAAAAATAAAGTTAACATAAATTAACAAAATAACTAAGTATTTTACAAAAAAATTAAACAACAAAGGTAACATAAATTAACAACATAAATTAACAAAATAATTAAGTATCTTACAAAAAAATAAAACATAGTTAACAAAAAACATAACGTTATCAAAAACAACATAAATTAACAAAAAGCTAAGTGAAACTCCTCATTAGCTGACTAGCTGAGCGAAAAGGGCTTAACACTAAAATTTACAACAAAAAAACTAAGTACCATACAAAAAAATGAAGTTAACATAAATGAATAACATAAATTAACAAAAAAAAACTAAGTACCTTGAAAAAAAGCAACATAAAATTACCATTAATTAACAACATAAATTGCTGAAAAGCTAACTAGCTAACTATGACTCCTGATTAGCTGACTAGCTGAGAGAGTGTCGATGAGGATTATATCGGGAGGAGAATGTTGGAGATGGAACTGCAAGGCAAGAGGAGAAGAGGAGGTTTATTTCTGGATGTGGAGGTTGGAGTGATGAAGGAAGGATGCGATAGACGGAGACAAACGGTCCGCTGTGGCTCCGCGTAATGGAAGGAACAGCGAGAAGAAGAAAATTAAATGATTAAACACACACACACACACACACACACACACACACACACACAGCAAAGTGCCTAAAGATACTGTTTGTTTATGTAATGTTACACACACACTATTATATACACACACTGTTACACACACACTATTATATACACACACTGTTACACACACACTATTATATACACACACTGTTACACACACACTATTATATACACACACTGTTACACACACACTATTATATACACACACTGTTACACACACACTATTATATACACGCACTGTTACACACACACTATTATATACACACACTGTTACACACACACTATTATATACACGCACTGTTACACACACACTATTATATACACACACTGTTACACACACACTATTATATACACACACTGTTACACACACACTATTATATACACACACTGTTACACACACACTATTATATACACACACTGTTACACACACACTATTATATACACACACTGTTACACACACACTATTATATACACACACTGTTACACACACACTATTATATACACACAATGTTACACACACACTATTATATACACACAATGTTACACACACACTATTATATACACACAGTTACACACACACTATTATATACACGCACTGTTACACACACACTATTATATACACACACTGTTACACACACACTATTATATACACACTCTGTTACACACACACTATTATATACACACAATGTTACACACACACTATTATATACACACAGTTACACACACACTATTATATACACACACTATTACACGCACAATTGCACACGCACACTATTTTATAGACCCACACTATTGTATATAAACACAAAATTACCCCCTCTCTCTTTGTATTACACACACCATTTTATATATATATATATATATATACACACACACACGCTGTTAAACACAGACACTATTATACACACACACTGATAAATACAAACACACCATTATATACACCGCCACACACAATTATACACACCATTCTATACACCGTTTAACTCTCTCTCTCTCACACACACACAGACCGTTATATACACCATTTTACACACACACAGACCATTAAAGACACTGCCACACACAGTTATATACACCGTTACACACATACACACACACACACACACACACACACACAATCATATACACCGTTACACAGACACACACACAGTCTATCTTCTCTCCCCCCCCCCCCCCCTCCTCTGTACAGATGTCAGTAAGATCTACATGGAGGTTGCGAGCACGAGTTCCTCTCTGACCACGCCCACTCTCAGTCCTGTAGTGAGACAGCTGTCGTCCTCTGAGATCCCTACACCCTGCAGTCTCACCAACACACCGGTAACACACACACACACACACACACACACACACACACACACACACACACACACTGGATGTTCCATCCGTAGTGGAGGATTAAATATCCAGTCTGATACTGATGCACCCTCTAGTGGTGGACTGTGGAACAGCACTGACTGTGTTCATTATACACAGATTATATTTTAAATTGTGCAGGCTATTAAAACTAGAAGCCTTATATAGGTGTCTGTGTGTGTCTGTATGTGTGTGTGTGTGTGTGTGTGTGTGTGTGTGTGTGTGTGTGTGTCGTCAGCAGGCACAGCGTAAGAGGAGAGTGGAGAGCTCGTTTGACATCAACAACATTGTCATCCCCATGTCTGTAGCAGCGACCACCCGAGTGGAGAAACTGCAGTACAAGGAGATCCTCACGCCCAGGTTACTCACACACACACACACACACACACAGACACACACAGACACACACAGGTGGGTTTCCTGTGTGCTGCAGATCGATCAGTGTGTTTAAGCTCTCTCTTTCTCCTTTCTGTGTGTGTGTGTGTGTGTGTGTGTGTGTGTGTGTGTGTGTGTGTGTGTGTGTAGTTGGAGAGAGGTGAACATCACAGCCAAACGCATTTCTGAGGAGGATGATGAAGTGGAGGTGAGCAGGGGTCTAACACACACACACACACACACACACACACACCTTTCTCACCCTAGTGTTGTTTGCCCCATATGGGTCAGTCCTACCCCTGCAATCTCTCTGTCTCTGTCTCTCAGATTGAGGATTTATCAGACGCAGTGTTCTCTCAGCTTCACCTCCCTTGTGAAGATCAGGAACGTTCTCGATGGACTTGGACATCCAGTTCTGTTGCCAAGAGGAGGGGCAGCCGGTCAGTCTCTCCGTCTCTCTCTCTCTCTCTCAGTCTCTCTCAGTCTCTGTCTCTCTGTCTCTCTCTCTTTGTCTCTCCATTTCTGTCTGTCTTTCCGTCTATCTGTTTCTCTGTCTCTCCGTCTCTCTCTCTCTCTCTCTGTCTCTTTCTGTCTCCGTCTCTCTCTGTCTCTCCGTCTCTCTCTCTCTCTCTCTCTCTCTCTCTCTCTCTCTGTCTGTCTCTTTCTGTCTCCGTCTCTCTCTGTTTCTCCATCTCTCTCTCTGTCTCTGTCTCTTCCTCTCTCTGTCTCTCCATCTCTCTCTCTCTCTTTCTCTCTGTCTCTCCGTCTGTCTGTTTCTCTGTCTCTCCGTCTCTCTGTCTCTGTCTCTCTCTGTCTCTCCATCTCTCTCTCTCTCTTTCTCTCTGTTTCTCCGTCTGTCTGTTTCTCTGTCTCTGTCTCTCTCTCTGTCTCTCCATCTCTCTCTGTCTCTCTCTGTCTCTCCATCTCTCTCTGTCTCTCTCTCTCTCTCTCTGTCTCTCCGTCTGTCTGAGCTGGACGTTGTCCATGAAAGTTTTGCCCCAGAATTGATTCTGATGAAAGAGTAGGCGCTGGAGCAGATGTTCAAAGTGTGTGTGTGTATCACGTCATGAAGAGTCAGAAGTCACCTCATTTATATTCTAGCGAGTTCTTTACCCAAATCCTTGAAAATGAACCTGGAAGCACCTCGCTCTAAGAGTTAAACAAGATTAAACTACCGCTCAACAGTTTGGGATCACTTCCAGATTTCTTCGGTTTTTCTTTACTGGTTTCTTTTCTACACAATAAACCTACATAGATCTGGTGATCAGAGTTTTGAAATTCCAATCCTGGGGATTTCAAAACTCTGAAACAACACATCTGGAACTATGTAACAACAATGACATCACTCAGTTGTTATTTTAACACATGAAGGTCGGCTGTTCTGGATCAGTTCCTGCAGCAACAGTATTGTGTGTCGAGTGCGTTTGTGAAACCCATCGAGCTCCATATGATGAAACCGTCTCTCATGAAGACCTTCCCAGGAAAGCGAGACCAAAACTTACCGCTGCAGAGGAGAAGATCATTTAGAGTCACCAGCCTCAGAAATCACCGATTAACCTCAAGCAGCACCTCAGATTAGAGCCGTTATGAAGCTTCACAGAGCAGAAGGAGCACAAACATCTCAATATCAGCTGTTCAGAGGAGATTAGTGTGTGTTTCAAACATCTACAGTTTTGTTTTACAGTGTAGAAAGTAATAAAAATGAATTAGAAAGTGATCCCAAGCAAATTGAAGGCTCGGGTTCGATTTCCACCCAGTGCGCAGTTAAAATGCGTCAGGACGGGCACATCCGGCGTGGAAACCTGCGACAGAGTCGTGTGCGGATCGGATGGACCTCTGTGGTGACGGGAGAGGCCGAAAGACCAACGACCAGAAACTTTTTCTCTTTCCTGGATCCAAAAGTGACTGCAGCAGTGAGTCGGGCTGGAAACCGAAAGAACAACAAGGCACTCGGCCAAAACTCAAGGAAGGGTAGAAATGTAGAAAAGCGAAGATGTCGGCAGCAAAGCAGCAAAGATCTGAATGATCAGCACAGACACTATTCTGGAATAGTGAAGGCAGGCGGAAGGAAAATCCAGTCTTCGGACCTTTGCGTTGGAGGCGAATTCTGCTCATACCGTGGACATCAGCGGTCACCAATATGACCATGCTTGAGCCGAGTCAAACCCCAAACATCACTGGGGCAGGGGAGCATCACCAGGCGTACCTTGGGCTCGTCATGTAACAGCATTAGTGCTTGGCGTTGTCGGTGGGATGAGAAGACGAGGACGTAAATTCCGTATCGCTCACACCCTGAGCGTCTCAGACGTGTTCCTGTGTTTGGGGGTAAAAGCTGATGTGAGCTCATAACTCGCTCCGATTGGCGCTTTCGCTGCTCCGCGGTCACTTGTAGCGTGTCCGGTCCTGCAGCCCCGCCCACATCAGAACGTCACCAGAGAAAACAACAGAAAAACAAAAATCAGCTGCAAAACAAACCCCAGAAGCGTCGTTTCTTTCTTTCTTTTGCTGTCAGAGGTAAACGCAGCGCAGTTAGACGGTGATTAGGAGAACAACCTGCCCCGGGGCTGTTGGCTTTGAAAATAACTTGAGTCGGATGTTTTTTAGGGTCGCGGGTTACCATGGTTACAGCATTGAACCATGCAGGCAAAGTGTGTGGGGGGGGAACAAACGTCCCATCACTTACCTCTCCCTCTGTCTATCTGTCTCCGTTTCTCTTAGATCGTATAAGTCGGTGGATGGGCGCAGCACTCCGCTGCTGGGTGGGACGACCCCGTCCACGCCTCAGCCCTCGTCTCCTGACCCGTCTCACTTCCCGCTGCTGCAGGACTACAGCTCGGCGCCCTCGCCGTCTAGCCCCGCCAGCCCGGAGCTGCTCACGCCCTCTCACATGCACACGCCCGCCTCCAGGGACTCCCACAGGCTCCTGTCGAACGAGGACACGCGCTGCTCCACGCCCGACACCGGCTACGACGAGACGGTACGAGAGCACGCAGCACACACAAGCACGACGTCGATGCTCGCGCGAGACGCGCATCTAAACCGTAATGTGATTTGCTCTGTCGCTCTGTCGTTCCTCCTCAGCCTGTGCTTCCGTGGGAGCGCCGAACGTTCCCGCTGGACGCAGAACCGGCGCAGGATCAGCAGCACCAGGAGCAGCAGGCGAGTCCGGGAGGCGACCGCACGTGTCGAACCGCGAGGCGGATCTCCGGCTGCCGCAGCGGCTCCAGGTCCGAGTGCGAGGGCGAACCTCCGTCTCCGCTGGCTGAGGACGCGGGACGCCACAGGAGCAACTCCTACAGACATACACACTGCTGAAACGTTCTGTACCTTGTCAAGACTTGTGTCTCTCTCTCTCTTTCTGTCTCTCTCTCTCACACACACACACACACACGCACACCTTCAGCTCCAGCGTCGTACAGAGCAGATTGTTAAAGCTCCTGCTGTTTGATATTCAAACATCACTTAATTCTTTCACAGTTTTCAGTGAATTTGGTGAGTTGAAGGTTGGAAACAAGTAGAGTTTTACTTTGTTTGTTTGTTTTTTTCTTTCCACTGGAAATGTAGATTACGTAAGTAAGTAAGATGCGGAAGGGGGAAGGACGGGTCACCGAGACTCGGTTCGGTTTAGTCCCAGTCGGCTCATGTGCACTTGCTTTGCTTCTGAACGGACTGAAGAGATTGTAACCCGGCGGGTCGCCCCTGCGCTCGCTCCCTGTTGTAGTGATTTATAGGTACAACCCAAAACCACGCGCACAAACGTCTGACCATCAGGATTATTATTATTATTATTATTATTATTATTATTCATTTACTTATTTCTTTTTCCCCAGCACTTATGTTTGTTTCTCACGCGAGGCCAGCTTTAACTCGCACCTCGGATTAATCGAGTCCGCCTTCATGTCGCGTCAGGTTTATTTCCACAGCAGCAGCATTTTAACATTATTCCACGTCCGCGCGTGACGAGCCGCGTGTGCGGACTCCGTTCCCTTCGTTAGTCCCATTCACGACTGCAGCACTTACTTTCGTTTTATTTCATCCTGTTGCCCGGAATAAGAAAGCCGATCCCTGTTTAACGCGGGAGGGCGTCCGTCAGCTCGGACCTTCCCCTCCTGTGTATTTGCACTCTGACGCTCAGCACTCTTCTGTTCTCCGCACGTCATTCCATCGCGGCGGGTGAAAACGCGCCCACGTGGCACTTAACGCAAAAAAAAAAAAAAGAAGAAGAAGAAGAAAAGAATATCACGTTTGGTTGCTGAACTTCTTTCCCCCTTGCCACGTCCCTCGTCTTCCCTCCGCGACGCCCCTTTTCCGTTCTTTCGCAGGTTTTCCCAAACCGGAATATTTCACATACATACAGCACTTTTTTCTTTTCTTTTTTTTTTAAAATGATTTTAATAATTAGAAAAAGGTCCTCCTTTTCCTAAACGACTTCAGCTTGTGTACGTCTTCCAAGCTGCGTTTGATTCCTGGCTGAAACGATGCATGTTATTGATCAATGGGTGTGGCGAGACTAAAACCGTGACACCTTACTGTGTCGAGCGACAGATTCACAACCGATGGTGTTTTCCGATTATCATGCGCAATTTGTCTACGACGTAGTGACATAATTAATAATTGATCCGATCAGTTAGCGCTACGCTTCCTCCCTAGCGATGTGAGACGTTTGATCCAGTGAAAATAGTTGCTCCCTTATAGACCTGGAACATGGCCGTGCCGTCAGGGAAGAAAGAGTCGCATCGATCGTGATCGAGTTTAAAGGTCCAGGTCGTGTGTGAAAGCGATTCCTCGCGCTCCCTGACCCACGCTTTCACAGTCTGAATCCTGGATTGTTTCCATTCCATCATGGAAAAAGAACCTCAAGTGATTCAGATCATCAGCTGACTTCATTTTATTGCCGAGTCCAGACCTGAGCACCTGAAACAACGCCAGATCGTAACCGCGCCTGTACAGCGGACACTGTTCGACTCTTAATCTCGTGGCCATAGGGTAGACGAGGGGGCGGGGCTAAAACGTCAAAAATGTGCAAATCTGCACACAAAGTGCCACCTTTCTTTGTCGAGCTACAGATTAACAATCAGTCGTACAGGTTTTGATTTTGGAAAGCAACCTGCAGGAAATGACCTGATGAGTGGAGCGCTACACTTCCTCGCCAGCCATTTTTATTTATTTTTATTTATTTTTTGGCTCATTTATTTTTTTTCTTCGTGGTCGAGTTTCTCACTGCAACTCATTTCCCCTTGTGCGTTTGGTTTGTTCGGCTCTTTCGCCGCTTCGTCGTTGCCAAATCCGAGCGTCCAGCTTTAAAACACAAGAAGCCTTCGCCTTTCTCATGTTCTTCCCTGATGATTTTTTTAATTATTTTTTTTTTCCAATCCACTGGACGGTCCGTAACGCCGTTTGTTACACCTCAAGAGTATCTTGCACTCGGGTCCGAACGTTATTACGATGCGTGCTCGTTAACCAGCAGGTTTTTATTTTGTAACCCTTTAAAAACCATCACCTGTGTGTCTGAGTCAGAGTGAGTGTGTTTATATGTGTGTGTGTGTGTGTGTGTGTGTGTGTGGTGCATGGTGAAAAAAACAAAATAATAATGCCATGAAAGAATATCCGCTTCTGGCCCGTTTTTATTTTGTTGTTGTTTGTTGTTGTTGTTGTTGTTGTTTTTCTCCCTCTGATTAATAAACACGCCTCCTGGATGGCGACGGTCCGATCAGCGAGTGGTGAATTTGACTGGGGTTGTTGGGTGGGCAGAGAGCTGGTGGGGGCGGGGTTTGGGTATAGGAGGAGTCTGGTGTATCATTTAGCATGTAATAGTTTGTATTATATAAAAAAAAGAATATATTTTGTAAATACATTATTTGATTCTTTACTGTGTTTGATTTAAATTTTTTTTTTTTTTTTTTTTTTTGAGGCTGTAGCTGTCCTGATTGTATAGCGAGAAGACGCGTACAAAAATATTTAACAACTTTCTTTCACGGAAAATAAAGGTGTATGGATCATTGGCCAATCTGACAGCGTTTGTGCTTCTCCAAATTAAAAGTGAATTATATTGTATCGTTCTTGTTTCTCCTGGTTTTTATTTCACGGTTAAATAAACGATGACCCGACGCGGCGGGACGGTGAAATGAAACCCTATAAGACGTGTTAAGGGTTATAAGTGTTCATCCTTTCAACCCGCACCCGAGTCATGTGATCACGCTCCTCAGATAAACAGGACTTCATAAGATTTGGATTGCGGCGCGAAGTTAAAACTCGCCATGTTTCCCAACTCCAGCTGTGATCTAACAGGAACTGTGTGTGCCTTCTCACCATCCAAGACTTCTCACTTCACACACCTTATCAATCATGCTCTAATAAGAAACATGATGTAATGGCATTTAACGAAACATTTCGGGTGAAGAAAGGTATCTGTTGGGAACAACTGCATGTTTTATGTCTGGGGAAGAAGAAAAAAAAAAAGGTCGCACAGTGATATTTCATTGAATCACATTTAACTTTAATTACAGAAGACATTCGCCAACGTCGCAATGTTTATTTACATCCAAAAAAAAAGTTTGATCAAAATCTGATATTGGTGACCCACAGACTTTCCATAAACTTAAGCTCCCAGAGACGAGCTGCGTTCTGAAACACACCGCTCCATCATTCAGTACATTCAGGTGGTCATGTGACTTCGTTTTATCTCCACATGACGTTGCCGCGTCTCGACCTGAGCGACTGAAGCGACCCCAGATCAGAACACCGTCTCCAGACGCTTGTACAGTGGACGCTATGCATGGTGGGAGCATCGCTTCATTACAGCGCTTCCCTTCTCACCCTGACACGCCCATCACTCTGGAATAGACTCAGTCTGGACTCATCAGGTCACGTGACCTTTATACATCACTCCAAAGTCCAGACTTTATGGTCCCTATCATACTGAAGCCTTTTTTCCTGATGGTTTTCTTATGGACACACAGCTGGTTTCTACCGTCAACTTTTATGATGCAACTTCATCAATGGTTTGGGTGATATCTGATCGTAATTTATTTATTTATTTATTTTTTTGTGACGTTACAGGTTCAGCACCATCCGTCCAGGTTTGAATAATGTGTTGAACGGATCTTGACCCAATTCCAGCCATTTCAGGAATCTCCTTAGTCGTTTTCTTTGCTTGATGCAGGTCAGTAATTGTATCCTGCTGAAACAAGCTCATGGTAGTTTCATACGCGGTTAGAAGAACCGCTGAGAGCTGAAACCTACTAATCGCTACAGAAATGATCTGATCAAAGCCTCCTCAGTATTCGCCCAGACAGGGTTTCGAATAGAAAGTGATGAGGCATGACACACTCTTGTTGGTTGGTCAGTTTGTTGAGAGAATGTTCTCGGGTTTACTTGTTTGTTTGTTTGTTTGTTTTGGAATATGTGCTGTATTTAACCAACAGAGGGAGCCAGACAGCTATTGATTTAAAAATGCAAACAAGAGCGCACGATCGATCCGAATTCCTTCAGGAGCGCTCGAGGAATCGAAGAAAAACATCCTGCACACATCTCCATAGTGTTCAGATGAAATGAACCAGGAAGCTGTACACGAGATCAATGAGGTAAGAGTGTGTTTAATAACAATAAAGTGATGTACGTATTGTATTCAATCCACTGCGTGTTGGAGAAATAATGCTTTGTGGGTCTCCCCTTTACCACCAAAACATTGATGCATTGTTTGTTATGGAATCTTTCCATCACAACCAGCATGAACCTTCTCATCAGTTTGATCTGCACCAACTCTTCTCTAGCATCGGACTCCACTGGCCAGCCTTCAAGGCTCATTGATGCGCATGGAGAGGTGGACACCCATGACCCGCCTGCCAGGCGATCACTTTTTCCTTCCTTCGATCACTTTTGTTGTGTCCTGACCACTGCAGACCAGGAACATCCCACAAGAGCTGCAGTTTTGGTGTTGCTCTGACCCAGTTGTCTAGCCATCACCATTTGGGCCTTCTCACAATAGCTACATTATCTTAGTGGGATATATACTGTATTAGGCAGCAAGTGAACCTTTTTTTTTTTTTTTTTTTTGTCCTGAAGTTGATGAGTTGGAAGCAGAAAAAAAAAATGGGCAAGCGTAAAAGATTTGAGTGACTTTTCCAAGAGCCAAATTATGAGTCTGCAGGTCTTCCTGGTGGGACGTTCCTGGAAGGATAACCAGGGAACCGGAGTCAGCGATGGAGCGAAGGCTGTCCAGTGTAGCCCGAACCTATAGAAGCGCTAGAGTAGATAAAATCGAGAAGGTTACTGCTGGTTGTGATAGAAAGGTGTCAGGACACGTAGTGCATCTGTGCTATGGTGGCTAAAACCTACTCATCATGAGTCATGTGGTCATGATGGTCATAAAGTCTGATCGATGTGCGGTGGCACGATGGCTTTGTGTGTGTGAATACATTCCATTAATAAAAACTGAAAGTGTGGTGCAGACTGACAGAGTGACTGCAAGTAATGTGTCTCTGGTTAGATGTGCGATTGGAGATAAGTATATCAGTCAGAAGAAGTCCACACACAAAAAGCTGAGAACATGTGAAAGAGGGCAGGGGTTCAATACCAACTTTATTTCCAAATCCAGGTTCACAGCAGCCAGAGTGAATGTAAAGGAACTGATAAAACGCACAAATACAGTGAGTACAATCACAACCGTTAAGCTCAGAGTGGACCGGAAAACCTCAGCGCAGGTTCTGAGGGAGAGAGAGAGAGAGAGAGAGAGAGCGCTTTCCCTGTCCAGTTCACACAATCAAATCCATCAGCCTGGTTTACACGTGATGTACTTTTGTCTAGTGAATGTTTTAATAAGGAGAAAGTTCAGCAGGCGATTCCAAAAGACAGAGTTTTTGTGATTCTTCCCACAATGCAGGATTATTTGAGGCCTAAAATTTCGAGCATCCATTTTAGTTACAGTCGTTTTGTTAAAAACAAGGAAATCCTTGCGTATTCTGGGAACTCGTTCCTGCGATCTCGACAATTCTTGGTAAAGCCTTGGACGGAAGGTTTCCTCTCCCCATCCATCACTCACTCACTCACTCATCATCTATACCGCTTAATCCTGTATTCAGGGTCACGGGGGCCTGGAGCCGATCCCAGGAGATTTAGGGCACATGGCAGGGTACACCCTGGACAGGGTGCCAATCCATCACAGGGCGCACACACATACACTCACTCATTCACACACTACGGGCAATTTGGGAACGCCAATTAGCCTAACCTACATGTCTTTGGACTGTGGGAGGAAACCGGAGAACCCGGAGGAAACGCACCAAGCACGAGGAGAACATGCAAACTCCATGCACACAGAGACGGGGATCGAACCCGGACCCTGGCGGTGCCAGGCGACAGTGCTAACCGCTACACCACCGTGCCGCTCCCCCCTCCATCATCTCTTTTTAAAACATAATATTGGTTATGGACAGGTAAAGAAACGGGTTGATCAGCTAAAGCCTCGGCGTCCACCATGCAGATAAATTACGACATACGGTAAGTGCGACATAAATCGACCCAATTCAATCCCAGATGCATGGCTCTGCGGCATGGCGATCTTCTCCTAGTGTTCATGGGAATTGTTGTTGTAATCTACCGGAGAGCGCCACCTGCAGGATTGGTGCACTCGTACGCAACGACCAGTATGACACTGCCAAGGTTTCCACACCAAGTACGCAGAGACCTTCGGTCATCTTCAGTGTCCCCTTGTTTATGATTGTCGTTCAAGTTTCCCTTTCCCCGATGCCTTCGCCTGCACCGTGTCTTTTTTGAAACGTGTGAATCGTCAGACGGAAAGCAGCATCTCTCTCTCTCTCTCTGTAACGTCAATACTCATTCACATCCTTGTTATTTTCTCTTTTCCTTAAATATCAAAAAGAAATAAAGCTGAGGTGCGTTAAAGATATAAAAAAGGTCATAAATATCGGGAAATAAAAACATGAAGGGATGCGCTCTTTTCTAGCATGTCTCACATCTACACGTACACTATTAACAAATGCTTAGTTTGGATTTTTTGCATGATTTCGTTTTCTTTCGTCGAGTGCGTCTAAGAGCAGATCGTGTCTGTGTGTGACGTTAAACTGCAGGTGATGAATTGAAGCGGATGGACCGTCTAACCACAGAAAGGCATCGTTTTGAACAGGATTTTAGCAGCTCTTGCATTTTTTTTTTCTCTTCTTTTCCCTTAAAATCGAATCCTCAGCGCTCACGATGTGCATGAATCAGACATTTAGTGCGCGAGGAAAAGGGAGGCACTTTTTTTGTTTTTTTGTTTTGTTTTGACTCAGAACTTTGACTTTTCTTTTCTGCTCATCGTTACCGGTTATCTGTTACGACTCGCGATATTAATCTAGCGTGATAGCGGATATGGACCGGGTTTATATTCACATGCTCATGGAGCTGGACTGCATGCAAAGACTAACAAGAAGTTAAACAGTTGTGACATCCATCGCCAACAATGTAATCTTGTTTTTTTTTTTTTTTTTTTTTGCTGCTGTAATCATAAAGACAGTCCAGGAGCTCATTCCCCATCTGCTCTCACTGAACGTCCTGTAAACGCACACGCTACTGTTTCTACATGCTGTCTCTTGTCCAGGTTTCCACGCGTCATCTCGGTAGTTTGTAATTTTTTCTTCGCCATCAAAACATGACATGTACGCAAAGTTTCCTCTTCGCTTTAGTTGTTTGGTGTCTGAAGAAAAAGGAAAAGAAGTGGAGATACGGAAAAAAAGAAACTTAAAGCCGTAAGTTGGTCTAAATAATTTCTTCATCATTTGGCTTTATATTATTATTATTATTATTATTATTATTATTTGTACAGATTATAATAGCAGAATAAACTTCTGCATGTCAACAGGGGCGTAAAATATTCACGCCAATCAAAGCCACGCCTCCTACACAAGTCTGACATTGAGGTAAAGAATTCATTATTTGTTTATTTAAAGAAAGTCTAGCGATGCATTTAAATGACTCACATCAGAGTCTTCGCCCTCCCGACTCGTTTAACCGTCATGTGATGGGGAAACCCACGTGAACGAACAGCTCCACAACGTGGATGTTGATTACAATCCGTCATTTAGCTGACAGTTAGAAGCTTCTATGACTTGTGAGCCGTGCGTGAGCAACCTTCAGACACCTAAAAGAAAGAGAAAACTTTTGCGTGTGTGTGATATTTGGCGAATCGTTTCTCCAAGCAGGATCGTATTCAATTACACGGAGTAATGTGTTTATTAAAGCGGCTCATCAGAAGCACACACGTGATCGCAGTAGTTAATCTTTTAATGTGTTACTGACTGGCTGAACTGTACATTGAATATATAAAGTATAAAGCTTTGTGTGTGTGTGTGTGTGTCGTACATTATTACATTACAGTAGAGCAAAATGCACGGATGCACATTTGAGGCTGAAGACGAGCAAACTCTTCTCACACTCGCAAAAGCCCGTTACTGGGTTCTAATAAAAATGTCAACTTCACAGAGAGAAACGATCCGTTTAAATAGTTTGTAGGATAAAAGAAAAAAGGGCGAAACTTTATGCTCTTTAACTCGATCACAGACCTGCCAACCCTACAGCAGAGTGCGTCGTTCTCCAGTTGATTCATTATCCGCCTTGAACGGTTTCCCTTTTGCAGAGTTTTACTAGTAAAGGTGATGAAACGGTTCACAGTTACCTTTAAAATCATTTGTAAAATGTTCAACAATGTCAGCAATGGGCAATTTCACATGTTTTGTGCTAAACAGTTTTCTTTTATATTTATTTTATAATAAGATCATAACCGGTAAATCACCTGCATCAGGACTGGCAGGTCTGCTGTCATGGTATCTACGTTTGTCTTCATTTGTTATATTTAATTATTTAGTGAGCGTTTTCATCTCCACACATCAATTGTTTCCAGTTTAGTGGCGGGTTTAATGTATCACCGCTCGATAATTTGTATGAATCGTGTATGAAACATGCCAGGATGTCAACGGGCCGCTAAGTCATTCTCATCGTCAGTGATTAAGACAGTCTCGATGTTTACTTGTAGCTCATTTTGGTTTGTTTTCTCCCTCACAGTCCAATTACAGGTAGTATTTATTAATACATGTATACTTTTAAAAATGAAACATTTTTACATTTTTACTAGGTAATGTGAAATGAATTGATGAACGGTAATTAAGGGGAAGCTTTCACGATAAGGCAACTAAGCTGAGAGAGAGAGAGAGAGAGAGAGAGAGAGAGAGTCGGCGTACAGTATAAAGTGGACGTTCTAGCAGTGGAGTTTGGCTTCTGCGTGCTGTGACTGACCGATCAGATCAACACCGCATCACATGAGTTCAATTAATCAGACAGAACAATCAGACACAAGCATTAATAATGATCAGTCCCTTGCAGTCAAGAACCAAAATTCATGAAGAAATCCAGCAAGCACCTTTTATTTTTTATAACAGACTGAGGTGAAATTCTTTTGGTTGTTTTTTTTTTTTCATACATTTTTTTAACCCTTTTTTTTTTTTAATATTTCCATGTTGCAGCCTTGCGGTTATCTCAGTGGGGGAGGTGGTCGAGGCGCGGCGTGGCGCGAGGTCGAATCACAGGCCCTGCTTAGCGAGTGAGGCGGTCACCTGGTCTGCGAGCGTGGACAGCTGTGGCGAGTCGCTCATGTTGATGCTGCCGGAGGAGGAGACTTTGCTGAGGGGGCGGGGTGAATCCTCTGCAGACATGGAGGGGGATTTAACCACGATGTCGGCGCCATGGTCAGTGCGAGCCTTCGCCTGCTCACGGAACGACAGCTTGTGAGACTCAATCTGACGGAGAAAAGGCACGAAACATGATTACAGAATACAGGCCAAAAAATGATTTTTTACATTTTTTTTATTTAAATTAAATAAAGAAATAAATAACACTGGGAAATCAGCAGGCTTTAATCCAGAAACACGGTGCTGGTTCTCAGAATTACAATCCAGATAAAAAGCGTAAAACATCCATGATCTGGAAAAATGAACGTGTAGCTTGTGTGTTATTAACGTGCGTATGTGCAAGAAAACCAAACAAAAAAGATAGTTTGCAGAGGTTTTATGAACCATAACGAGCGCTGTCAGAGTTTCTATATTCTTCTGTGATGATTAAACCACTAAAGTATTATTTAATTACTCATCTGTAATTAAACTCTCACACTGCGACAGCATCATTTATGATATTTAAATCACATCTGCTTTTTTAAGACAAAGATCTCCCTCCAGAAAGTGGGGTGTATTTTATTCATATTTTCTAATAATATTAATATTGTACCAGTCAAACGTTTTGATTTATTTTCTACATTCAAGAACAATACTGGGTTTCTGCAACATCATGAAATAACGCATAGATAGATAGATAGATAGATAGATAGATAGATAGATAGATAGATAGATAGATAGATAGATAGATAGATAGATAGATAGATAGATAGATAGATGATAGATAGATAGACAGATAGATAGACAGATAGATAGATAGATAGATAGATAGATACAGTAGATAGATAGATAGATAGATAGATAGATAGATAGATAGATAGATAGATAGATAGATAGATAGATAGATAGACAGACAGACAGACAGACAGACAGACAGACAGACAGACAGACAGACAGACAGATAGATAGATAGAGGTTATTTTAAGACACGAAGGTCAGATCAGGTGTTCTTCCAAGAACAGCATTCGCAAAACTCATCAAGCTGCACGATGAAACTGTCTCTCATGAAGACTTTCCCAGGAAAGCAAAACTTTAGCTCTGCTGCAGAGGAGACGTTCATTTAGAGTCACCAGCCTCAGAAATCACCAATTAATGTAACAACAGAACCTCAGATTGGAGCCGTTATGAAGCTTTACAGATCAGAAGTAGCAGATATACATCTCAGTATCACCTGTTCAACGGAGAATTATTGTATATTTTGGATAAACACCTTCAGTATTGTTTTACAGTGCAGAAAGAAATAGAAATCAGAAAAGACCATGGAGTTAAAAGGTGTATCCAAACTTTTGACTTGTACATGTGTGTGTGTCCTGTCGTATTGGCCGGGTGCTGCTGGACAATCATTGGCAACACATAGTACACATTTGACTGTTGCAGACAATTCATTTACACCATCCGACCAATCAGAATCAAGACCTCAACATCACCGTGGTATTAATCCTCAGAATTCCCTTTAGTTTTAAAAGTGTGTGTGTTCTGTTTTAGCTATGGAGGCAACATTAAAGGTCTTATTCTAATTCGGCTATTATTTAACATGTGATTAACAGAGGAATGTTGGCTGACAAGGTGAAAAACATTACTGAATTATTTACAAAATTATTGTTATTAAAAAAAAAATATTCACGATTCTGGTTTTCGCAGGTATCCTGCAGCTCCAAGTTTGGTTGCGGAGAAATGCTTCACTTGCGTGTACACTTACTGGAGTGGTTCAGCTCTATGGCACTGACTTCCCCACACAGGGGATCAGAGGGTGTGTCCCCATTTGAGTCGATAGAAGAACTTGATAACCTCGACTCTGCTTCCTTCCCCTTCTCTCTCTACAGCCATGAACATTCATCACAGGGGTGGGATTACAAGTGATGTTAAACACAATGTCAAACTGATGAGCAAACTACTGAAAGGAAATTAAGAACGAAAAGCAGATAATGAAGCAGGGCAAAACTAAATAGAGAAAAAATAATAACAATAATAATATGAATAGCAATGAACTCAAAGTTATGAACTGAGAGGAAGGAAGCTACATATGGACACAGCTGAGAAAATGTGTATGTGTGATAGAGAGAAAAGGAAGGAAAGCAAGACACCACACAGCTCACTGCTCTGTTAAACACCCCTGCAGGTTTGGCTCAGTGTGTGTGTGTGTTCATCTCTCTGAGGTTTTCAACACGATCAATAAGAGTGCGTATTCAGCAGGAGGCAGCGTTTGTGTGTGCGCATACATGTGCATTATGGTTTCAAAGATAAAATTTTTGTTAAATGCTTGAAACAAGAGTTCAATGACAAACAAAAGGGAATTCTGTTGTGCTCATGGTGGGGGTGGGAGGACCGGGTGATTGGTTTATTTGGGAGATTGGGTTATGTGAAGGGGATTGGGTTGAGGGGAGCATTGGGTTGCCTGGGAAGATAGGGTTGTGAGGGGGATCGGATTTTGAAAATATTGGGTTGTCTGGGGAAGATTGAGTTGCTAAGGGAGATTGAGTTGCTGGGAGGAACGGGTTTGTGGGAAATTGGGTAGTCTGGGGAAATTGGGTTGCCGGGGGATGGGTTGTCTGGGGGATTGGGGTGTCTAGGAAGATTGGGCTGCAAATGGGGCATTGGGTTGCTGGAGGGATGGGTTGTCTGGGGAGATTGGATTAGGGGAGATTGGGTAGTCTGGGGATTAGGTTAGTGGGGGATTGGGTAGTGTGGGGAAATTGGATTGCTGGGGGATATTGCATCCTAGGGGGTTGTCTGGAGGATATTGGGTTGCTGAGTGCATTGGGTTGTCAGCTGGAGATTGGGTTGCTGAGGGGTAGTGGGTTAGTGGGAGATTGGGTAGTCTGGGGAAATTGGGTTGCCGGGGGATGGGTTGTCTGGGGGATTGGGGTGTCTGGAAGATTGGGCTGCAAATGGGGCATTGGGTTGCTGGAGGGATGGGTTGTCTGGGGAGATTGGGTATGGAGGAGATTGGATTGTCTGGGGAGATTGGATTATGGGGGATTGGGTAGTGTGGGGAAATTGGATTGCTAGGGGATATTGCATCGTAGGGGGTAGTGGGTTGTCTGGAGGATATTGGGTTGCTGAGGGCATTGGGTTGTCAGCTGGAGATTGGGTTGCTGAGGGGTAGTGGGTTAGTGGGGGATTGGGTAGTCTGGGGAAATTGGGTTGCCGGGGGATGGGTTGTCTGGGGGATTGGGGTGTCTGGAAGATTGGGCTGCAAATGGGGCATTGGGTTGCTGGAGGGATGGGTTGTCTGGGGAGATTGGGTATGGAGGAGATTGGATTGTCTGGGGAGATTGGATTATGGGGGATTGGGTAGTGTGGGGAAATTGGATTGCTAGGGGATATTGCATCGTAGGGGGTAGTGGGTTGTCTGGAGGATATTGGGTTGCTGAGGGCATTGGGTTGTCAGCTGGAGATTGGGTTGCTGAGGGGTAGTGGGTTAGTGGGGGATTGGGTAGTCTGGGAGGTTAGGTTTGTGGGAAATTGGGTAGTCTGGGGATTAGGTTAGTGGGGGATTGGTTAGTGTGGGAAAATTTGATTGCTGGGGGATATTGCATCGTAGTGGGTTGTCTGGAGGAGATTGGGTTGCTGCAGGAATTGGGTTGCTGATGAATCCGTTTATGTTAGGAATTGGGTTTTGAAAATACTTGTTTGTCTGGTCGATTGGGTTTTGGGGCGATTTGGTAGTGAGAGAGGAATTAATTCATGGAGGAATCAATTAAAGAATCAAAATCAATTAAAATGTCTATTAAAGCTTATTAACTGACTATTGTCAATATTAATAACCATATTGCTAATGCATATATATTCTTATGGTGATATTCATCTTTAGTCAAAATCTCAAAGTGCTCTGCATGAAAAATAAGAAAAAAAAAAGAAAAAAAAAACCCAATACTTAAGCACAGTAACCCTACCATCAAGAGAAAAAATAATAAATGAGTGTAGGAAAAAAAAAAAAAACTCAAATCACACAAGCCTTTGTTTCATTAAGAGACTCTCTTAAAACAAACTTGTTCTTAGCAAAACCAACAACCTAGATGATTTTTTTTTTATTTTTATTAACTTGTCTAATGTTATTTGACCTACTTCATATACACTCAGACATGTATGAATGTGCTTGCAGAAAGAATAGTGTCACCTGCCGACGAGGTAACTGTGTTTAAAAGAAAACTTACAGTGCATTCTGAGTAATGTCTCATCCTGTTGCCTACACATCGATCCCCAAGGCCTCGTCTAAAAATTTACTGGAGTTAGTGATCTACTGGGACGACCCTTAAGACGAGTGCAGGGATTTAAATCGAGGTGAAGCGAATAGGGAAAGTCGATGTTAGAACAATCTGGACCGGAGCCCAAGACATAAAAGATGAGTAAGGGAGAGTTTTAGAAAGCTGATACGCAAGTGGAGAACAGAGAAATGCCTGTAAACTTGAAGGTCTGTGAAGTATTAGTGTTAACACAGTATTAGTGCTCAGCAAGTTGTAGTTGTCATTGTGGCATAATATACACTAACAGCAAGCATTACAAAACATAAAATATTATATTTATGTTGTAAATTTTAGTCTTGATTATTTTAAGTGTGTAGTGTGTAAACAGTAGCCTACTTTCTTGGCCCCTCCTCCAGGCGTATGGCCAATGTTGTCCAGAGAGCCCACTTTCGACTGAGCTTTAAAATCCAACTTCTCCGTTTTGATCTCCACATTTCCTCCACCTGCAAACAAACAAACAAACAAACAACAATGCTTCACACAACTGGTGACAGGACCCAGCCTCCAAATTCCCCAGATCCCAATACGACTGAGCATCCATGCTCCGCCGGAATAGATTTCTCCATGTGATGGAAAATCATAGGACCAAAATTTACCTACTGAAGAGATTTTTTTACCCCCATATAAAATATCCATGCTGTGGCAACATGTTCACATCAGTGTTTTCCAGAAGCAGGTGTGATTTTTGTCTTCAGCTCATCAATCTTGCATAACTTGGTGTTCAGAGAAACAGAACAAACCCTGCCCTGCTTGACTTTCCGAATACAATTTGAACATATAATTGGGGTGAATTTACTCATTACGTCAGTAGTTCTCAACCTTATTCCTGGTGGATGGACCACTGATCTGCATAGTTCAGTTGTTTCATTGGCCTACCATCCCCACTTCAATTAAGAAAAGGCTGTTAATTATTTCTCTAATTAAATCAGGGGTGCTGGGGGCGGAGAAAGCACTAAAATGTGCTGGGAAGTGGAGTTGAGAATCACTGCTTTAAGATAATCATAATCATCATAGCTCCCCTCAAGTAGTATGTCCATTTCCAAAATAAAAGGACTGACAGAGTCCTGACCGGCTCTTTTACCTGGTTTGTGGTGGATGTTGGCCTTTGAGCCGCACTTTGACTGCACGTTGCTCAGATCCATCTTTTTGTTCACGATTTGAACCTAGAAACAATGAGACACACACAGAGTTGGACAGAGTCAGACATGGTCACACAGATGCTGCTAGGAAACCAATGAAAACATCAGGACATCAGCAGATGCAAAGTAATTTAGGCTAAAGTGGAAGAAAATATTTGGTTAATTTCATACCCTAGTTCTTTTTAACACATCTAAAATAACATAAGATATAAATAATAAGATAATCATACTACTTGCTAAAGGGGGGAAATTTACATTTAATTTAACAAAAAACAAAGAATTCCATAAGGTCAATTTATTCAATTAGCTGAGATTCTTACATTTATCAATTCCCCACTCAATTTCCGATAAGATCAGCAGTGGAAAAAGTAGCCTAGGACACTGATTAAACTGAGCAAAATAATACGGACACATTCACATGTTAGTAGACGAGTAGAAGACGAAAATCAGACTTGATAATACTTGCTTTTTATTTTACTTCTAGTGTAAGGACCAAATAAAATAGCTCGTCGGAAAAATACCGGCTTAGACTTGCTGACCTAAAGAGCTTTAGAAACATTACCGGTAGAAGATTGTGGTTTCAGCAATCTGTCAGAAGTTCTCCAAGAATACCCATTCATTAAAGATTGTCTGTAATAATGCACTGAACCGCTTTCTTTAGGCGTGAGTGATCTGGCTAAAATACCATAACAAATGTTTTTTTTTTCCCTCCCCATGCTGGATCATGATCCCTGATATAATCACAATTACAATTTGATTATTTTGCAAGTTCCTGAACAGAGCCACTAAAAAAATTTTCCTATCGATGTAAATATTGCTTTGTAAATGTAAGTGTACAAACAAAAAATATTTTGTAAATTTATAAAAAATTTAATTAATCATGGCGAGCACATTTAAAATAGTTAAATACTGTGAGAAGTACATACACTGTATGAATGCCTTCAACATTTAACTGATTGAATTTCTCATAACAGCAACAGGAATTTAATCCAGAAGGATGAAATCTAGTTGGGCATTTGGCAACCACCAATAGGAGGCTATACGGTATGATGACTGAACCATAGTAAATTCATCCTTCATGTACACACAAGGTAGCACTTCATGACATGGACACAAGTGGGCAGCCCACACAATACTGGCACAGGCAGAAAGCATGAAGATGCTGAAGGACATCTTTAAAAACCCATGTCAGGAGAGTCCAAAGACTTGGAACCAGCTACCTTTCAGCTGTGAGGAAGGGTGAGGGATGTAGATTTTAAATCACAAGAAGCCTAGACAGCCTAGAAGCCTAGTGGGATCTGCCAAATTAGGAAGTCAATTTGGCAACTGGAGCCCTACCACATCTTTTTCTTTCTCCTCCAATCAGCATATGGTATTCTGCCAACACCAGAAATCCTGTACAGATGTACGGGAATAAGAGGGAACCCACTGTGAAAGTTATGCGGAGAAAGAGATTTGTTAGCACATGTACTAGTGGGGTGCAAGATAGCGTTCAGCCTGGAAAGATACAGATGGCATCATGATAAAATCCTCAGAGCACTTGGGTCAACATCCTGCAGCAGCATCGGACCCCAGTGATGGCTATTCTGCCAATTCAGGCTTGATTATTTCCAGTGAGGGTTGGCTGTAGGGGTTTCACAGTATGGAAGCTGCTTGCAGTCCTGGGAATTACTGGACGGTAGGAAGGCATCTGTTTACAGGCTGTCTTTTGGCTCTAAACAAGCAGGATGTACAAGATTGATTGGCTCAACCTGGCAGCACCTCTGACCCACTCAGTGGAGGATGTTGTGGTTTAGAGTTGAAACATACAAGGATAACTGGAAGCCACCTGACGACACGTTCTCCTGGCCAAAATCTTCAGTCATTAGCATCTACCAGTATTGACATGCAAGTTAGTATTTCAATACTGTATGTTTGCTGAAAACAACATGAGCTTAATTTTTATTACGTTTTTAATTAACAAAGTGTGAGGAATGGCATTGCTTGCACTGCAGGTATTTTCAATTCAAAGAATTAAGTTTTTAACTAGTCTTTCAAAATTAACTTGTCTTTATTTATACTGCTATTGATATTGCGTCCTGTTTTTTTCCTAGCGGGTATCTTCTTTCAAACTGTTTTGTAATTGTGCATTCAGTGCTGTTGTGCACATTTCATGTTATCTGAATTTCAGCAAAGTCTTTGGGGTTCTGGTACACTGTAACCCCAAATAAGCTGGCAAAACTTGGTAATCCAAGTTAGGCTTTTCGCTTGGCAGGAGAAACACCTACAGTGCCCTACTGTCCTGATGACGTCAGACACAAAATCGCTAGTATGAAAGATTTTAAGTTGGTGGAACTTCAAGGTGATGGTTACTGTTACTTCAGTACTTACAGTGACTTAAAATATCAAATTTGTTCAGCTAACTTGAAAAGTGTCATTTCTACAAACTCACAAATACCAAAAAGTTCTAAATACTCATCAAGTTCTATTAATTTGAAATAATTGTAATTATTTAAGTTAGCAGTACTCAGTATGTTTAATTACTTTGAGTATTTGGGTTTACAGTGTATGGGCTCCGGGAATTCCGCGACCTTGGACAGGACAAGTGGTGTAGAGAAGGCGTGAGAGAGGGGTCACTGGTAGTGCCACCCTAGGCAACAGTAACTGCAATCAAGCATTTGCAATAACTGGCAATGAGTCTTTCACATTGCTGTGGAGGAATTTAGACCGACTGTTCTTTGCAGAATTGTTTTAATTCAGCAATTCATTTAATATTAATATTAATTCTAATTTAATGGGTTTTCGAGCATGAATGGCCTATTTAAGGGGTTACATCCGGATTTAAGTCCAGACTTTGACTAGGCCACTCCAAAACCTTTATATATATATATATATATAACCTTTATATTTATATTATATATATATTTTTTGCTCCATTCAGAGGTGGACTTCTGTTTCAGATGACTGTCCTGCTTCATAACCCAAGTCTGCTTGAGCTTTAGGTCATAAACTCATGGTTGGACTTTAGTATTTTCTGGTAGAGCACAGAATTTATGGTTCCATCAAGTATGATAAATAGACCAGGTCCTGAAGTTGCAAATCAGCCCCAGACCATCAAACAACAACCACCATGACTGGTAAGATTATTATTATAATTGTAGTTTTATGCCAGATGTAACAGGACTTGAAGGCCAATACGACATGAAGGCCAATGAGTGAGAGAATGAGTGTTTTTGCTGTGTCCACTTTTGAAAAGCAGTTCCAGCAGTTCCATATGTGATATTAAAGTGATGTTATTATATTAAAATAATTGTTCTTATTGTTTGTTTGTTTGAATGTCTGTCAGAGAGAATGTGACCTGGAATATTGTAATATATTAAAGTCTGATTCATTAAATAGTTTGGGATGCTATACTTGAGCATTTTCAACACAACAGATATCACCCATCTCTAGTTTATTTAATATGTCTGTTTTTAACCTAAAAACAGCCATTATGGGGAGAAAAGGCAGGTTAAATCCCAAATCTCTGGTCAGTAATGTATTGTCTCTGATGAAAACGTTCTAGCTTCTTTTTAAGGACAGTCAACTAGAGAGGCAGAGGAAATGCAAGACAACCTTAAGCCCAGCAGCCCAGCGTCAGAGGTGTGTTTATGGAGCTGCTGGTGGTTAGAGGCTGGAGTTTAAAGCACACATCTGAGGCACTTTGGCCTACTGCATATACATATACAGTATATATATATGTTTTTTTTTTTTTTTACAAAGGAAGGAGCTTTGGTACTCACATTGCCACCTCCTGGAGTGTGCCTGATGTTAGCTTTGGAGCCACATTTTGCCTGCACACTGCTCAGATCCATCTTCTTTTCTTGGATGTTCACCTAGGAAGTGAAGTGAGAAGATTGACAAAGGCCTAGCTCAGGGTAAACCAGCGTGGGGTGAGCATGTAGCAGGTTCTCAGACTCACAGAAGTGGAACAGGGCTGCAATCAGGGATGCAATTGGTAGAATTCACTACCACTTTATAACTGAAGAGAGCATTCAGGCATTCCCTCTGCCGCTCTTTTTCAGGTAAGCTGAACATAGTTTTTGACTGAAACCTCAGGTTTAAAACCTGGTCTTGTTAAACTCACCTTTCCACCTCCAGGCTGGTGTTTGATGTTCTCAATGGATCCGATCTTGGACCTGACGTTCTTCAGGTCGGGCAAGGGTGCAACAGGGGCAATGGGGGCTCTAGTTCTGAGAGAGCCGGGAGATTTCGGTGGAGTGCGCACCACAGCCACCTTCTTCACCTGCTGCCCAGGTGTGCTGCAGCGACTGGCCGGAGATTTTGGAGTGGCAGGGCTGCTGCAGCCACTACGATCAGGGGTTTTAGGGGATTCTGCTCCTGGAGAATCATGGACATGCAAATAGGCATAAATTAATTTTGTCTTAAGGGTTTACAAACTTCTTCCATCCATATGTACATTGCCATGAAAAAGTATTTGCTCGTTCCTGATTTTATTTGCAAAAAAATTTAAAAAGCTAAATAAATTTAATTTAAGCAAAAAAAAATATCCAAACCTACCCGGCCAAATGTGATAAAGTAATTGCCGTCTAATAACTCGTTGTGCCACCCTTGGCGGCAACAACTGCAATCAAGTGTTTGTGTCTTTCACACCGCTGCGGAGGAATTTTGACCCAATTTCTTTGCAGAATTGTTTTAATTCATCCACGTTGGTGGGTTTTCGAGCATGAACTGCCTGTTTAACTTAATTTTTTTTATTTTATTTTGAGCCATTCAGAGGTGGACTTGCTGGTGTGGTTCACATCATTGCCTTGCTGCATAAAACATGCGCTTGAGCTTGAGGTCATGAACTGATGCTCTGACATTCTCCATCAGGATTTTCTGGTAGAGCACAGTATTTAAGTTTCCATCAATTATAGTTAGTCATCCAGGTCCTGAAGTAGCAAGCAGCCCCATACCATCAAACTACTACCACCATGTTTGACTGTTGGTGTCTATTTATATATGAAATTCTGTGTTAGTTTTAAGACAGATGTAACAGGACATACACCTTCAAAAGATTTAACTTTTGTCTCATCCGTCCACAGAATATTTGCCTAAATGTATGATATGAAATGATAATCAAGATATCTTTTCCATCAATAAATGAAATCATCATTTAAAATGATGCAATTTAGTATTTTACTTGCATAACCTTTGTGTAATATTAAAATTTGTTGAAGTGTGGCAAATTTGCAAAACAATCAAAATGAATGAAGGGAGCAAATTCTTTTACACAGCATTTTATATGGCTGACTAGCAGACCATTTTCTCCTTATTTTTTTAAATGTTTTCTAGTTCTACTTAATCAGTCAGTGATATCCCTTTACAGCACTTTGTCCATAACTGTAAAGTCAATTTATCAATTTAAATTCTAATGTCCATACTGGCACTATTTTTAGTTATTTGGATTTTCCCTTTTATTTCAGTACCATGATGCAGTTCATTGTTCAGTGTTGTACATGTAGCCGTGTGGTAGGAACCCTGACAAAGTCGTTAGTCATACAGTACAATGCAGATGTAACAGAAACTTGGGGGAGTCTATGTTTATGTTTTACTAAATAAATCTAGTGATAACCGACACTCTAAACAGGACCTAGGAAAAAAAAAAATGCAACTCACCAGGGATTTTGGTGCCAATACCCTGAGGTTTAGTCTTCGCCTTAGCATCACCCGCCTCAAGGATAAAAATAAGATAATAATGAAATTCAGTTAAGTTAGTATGTGGTAGAATTGTTTAGCCATTTTTAGAGATAAACAATACTGACGCAATTCAAAGATGGTTTTTGTTTCCAGATTATTTTACTCAACCCCTTTTAACCAAACCCTGTGAGGAACCATGAACAGCATCAAAGTGCAGTTCAAACTCTCTAAACTCAAACAGAGCAGAGAGATGGATAGGGCTGTGAAAGGTCACAGGGTCCCGATTACTCACTGTGATTCTGGACTCCTTGGCGCCTACAGGGTGTGGTCTAGAGTTTAGAGAAGTGGCTCTGGCTGAGGCACAAACTGGGACAGTGGGAGAAGCAGAGCTGGAGGTTTGTTTGGATGGGGGCACTGGGATTGATGAGGCGCGTTTAATGCTGGAGGTGAGTCTAGCTTTGCCTGGTGTGGATGTGGAAGGGATCTTTTTGTGTCATTGGGAACGAGAGGAAACACAACAGAAGTGTTAAAATAAAGAGAAAATAAAAAGGGATTAATCGGAGAAAACAAAGTTATACATGTTATGAGACAATGGGGAAATAATACAAAGTAAGTGAACTGAAAATAATGAATAACAGAATTGACAAATAGTTAATGGATAAAGTATAAATGACTATGAAAGAAAAAGATGGATTCTCTTCTCAGGGCTTAACTTTAAAGAGTCTAATGCACAGTGCATGTATTATGCATCATATGCATGTTTTGCCATGTACTCTTGTTTTGTTTCGGGTCCAGTCATTGGTTGCTTGCACTATTGGGTTTCCCTGTTCTGTTCTGTATTGTTTACTTTGTACCCTGTTATGTTTTAGTATCTTTGTAACATCTTATCTGCTGTATTGTGCATTTTTAAGTCTTATTGTCTGTTCCATTTTTCTTCTGGATTTCCAGGCTGTGCCTTTGCCATCATAACTAATTATGTCCTATGGATCCTTCTTTGAAACTAATACTCCTAAAAATAAATCACACGCTCAATAATAAATCGATATTGTGATAAAGGTCCCAAAGAACCAGAATTAGCCACACATACAGCTAGATATTACAGTGGTAGTGACCAGTAGTGACTGTAGATAAGGTGACACAATAATTAACCTCAATCAACTAATATTAACATAAGAGCGTGCATTAGATCAAATCTTCCTGATGTCTTTAATTGATTCATATTTTGTCCATCACCTTTATTATTATTATTTTTTATTTTATTTCCTTTCAAAGAAAACAACAAACATGGACATTTGATGGACAGACGTTAGTGTCGGCTTTTAATCTCTGATCAGAATCATCCCATGTGAAAGTCAGAAGTGTGTTTAAGAAGGAGATGCCCCTGAAACTGGGAAGGTTGAAGGCCCTGTTTAATCAAGAGCCCAGCAGTGGCAATGTGGCGGTGCCAACCTTCTGCTCAATAGCCCACAGGCTTAATCATTTTGCCACCACTGTCCACCTTTAAGGGAATCAGATGTTTGTACAGGCACATTACTGTCAGAATCAATAACTGCTTTTCTTCTGCAGACAGATTCACTCAATCACTTGAGTAACAAGTTAATCGATAAGTAGTCTGATTCATGCTAGATGTCCAGGGCTGTACTCGGGTTCCCATCCTGTGGACGTCTTCCAGGACCTGATGTTGTTTGAATTTTGACACCAAATTAAAGATAAAATATTTTAAATAGGACTTTGTCATATCAGAGTCAGAATCAGAATTATACATACATTTACATATGACTATAAACATTCCTTGTTATGTGAAGACCTGCATCATTAAATACAGTTAAACACCTAAATACACATAAACCATGAGCACTTTACCTTTTTATCAGCTGCTGATCCAGGCTTGGCTGTTTATAAAGAGAATGAGCAGATTAATACGTCCAGGTTCATGTTATTAGCACTGTATTCAAGTCATAGCTCATGTTTTAGCAAAAAGATGCAAAATTACTTGAGCTCTGCAAGGTCAAACTGCAGCCAGAGTGTATTTGGAATACATGGTGTATTTAATGCTGTACATTGAACTATGAAAGTATATCGATGGTATTTGCATTCTACAAAAAGGAAGACATCAACCCATTTGTCAACATTTTGTCATTCACGGACATCTAATCAGATTTGATTTAACGGAAGATCATTCAGATTTGCTTTGGGAAAGTTGTTTCGTTCAAAGATGTAAAAGTGCTGTTTGTGTTACTTTCTTCATTTTAGACATACGTTAAGATTTTCCTGGACCAGAAATTAGCTCCACATAAGGGCACACAGCTCTGCCACTCACTTATAAGGCATACATGGTTTTAACTGAAGAGGCAGCAGAGTGAGTAGGGTCATCTGCAGGAAGGAGAGTACTTATTGTTTTTCTCATAAATAGAGGAAGTTAAATATTACAGGCCCAAATATTTACATAGTCAGATAAACTATTAACATCTATTAACCGGTGAACAATTTCTTGGAAGTAAAATAGCCGACGTGGACAAGATAATGTCTCTGTCTGTGTGTGGACGGTGAGGGAAAGATATGACCCACATAATACGTTAACAATTGTCAGTAATGCACCACAGTACACAATCATGCGACATGCAGAAAGGAGGGTACGGTGAAAACAGTGCCAGCAACACAAATAATGCTCAGAGTTAGTTACAGACACCGACCACAGTCAGGGAAGGGAAGGAAAGACAGATCACAAAGAGTCACAAAGAGAGAGAGAGTGAGAGAAAGAGAGTTTTAGTTGCTACAAGCAGTCCGTTTCGTCAACCGAACACTTGTTTTGACTTGCAGTGTACGCTTATCAGAAAGGGCGCTGCTTTGCTTAGCTTAGCTACTTGACAACAAAAAAGAAGATCTGTGGAAGAAAGAATAAAGGTGTTTTAGAGGAGGGTTGAGGAAAGGAAGGAAAAACAGACCTTTGGATGGGGTGCTTGTTTTTCGCACTGGTGCAGCATCTTTTGGTGGGACTTTCTCAAGTTTTGTGGTGGGTTTGGGGGCAGGAGTTGCTTCGCCTGCACCAATGGGCTTCTTTGCTTTTTTAACGACAGTATCTTTAACAAGTCCTTTTTTCAATGGTGCTGCTGTAACTGGTTCTTGAGGACAGGGTTCACCAGCGTCAACTTCTACTTCAGCTATAGCTACTGCTGCTGCTTCTGGTTCACCAGCAACAACTTCTACTTCGGGTACAGCTGCTGCTGCTTCTTCTGGTTCACCAGCAACAACTTCTACTTCAGCTATAGCTACTGCTGCTGCTTCTGGTTCACCAGCAACAACTTCTACTTCAGGTACAGCTGCTGCTACTTCTTCTGGTTCACCAGAATCAACTTCTACTTCTGCTATAGCTGCTGCTTCTTCTGGTTCACTAGCATCAACTTCTACTTCAGCTATAGCTGCTGCTCCTTCTGGTTCACTAGCATCAACTTCTACTTCAGCTATAGCTGCTGCTTCTTCAGGCTCAGCGGTTTTTGCTGCTTCATCAGTAGCAATAAGATTTTCATCAGTTGTCTCCAGGTACTTTTCAGGTTTTTCATCTTTCATATCCTCAGGTTTGGTGTATACTTCTGGCTCCATATTACGTACTTCGGCCTCCTGCTCAATTGTAGGAATACTGATCACTTTTGGTTTCTGTTCCTCCACTGGTTCATATTCTTGGGCTTCATTTTGTTGGTCAGTGAGGGGTGACTCCTGGGTGTGCTCAGGAGCAGTACTAGGGGAAAAAGGGGAGCCAGGGTCAGCCCTGCAGGAATCAGGACTTTTGCTCTCTGGGGGAGTCTTGTCAGAGCCATTTTCCCAGCAGGCAGGGGTTCCCTGATGAGCAAGCTCAGACTCTGTGTAGTCGAATGACAGGCCTCGTTTCTTTGCTTCATCTGGAGACATTTGCGATTGGGATAGCATTTCACAGGGCTTACTGTAAAAGCATTCATCTTTCTGTGGTGACACATCTGGGACAACAGTGCTTTGAGCTGGACGAACTACTTCTGATTCTTCTTCTTCTACATCCCTTTCTTGCTTTTCATGTTGATCTATACTAGAAGCACTATGCGACATGGCAGGACTATCCACTAACGCTTCCTCATGATCGGGTCTAAAAGCTTTGCTCTCATCCTCCTTATCATGCTTCTCCACTTCCACTTTCTCCTTATTATCTTCAAAACCACTGTGAATGTGTTCCCCAACCATCTCAGCAGAAGAACTTGTCTTCACCTTGCTGTCAATGCTCAGCACCGCCGTCCCTAAACCGTCAGCTGGGGCCGCTTTTGGTGCTTGTGGGGACATGGGTGACTGCTGAGGGCTAACAGACCCAGCCATGTCCCCGTTCAAACGCTCCTCTTCCCTGTCCATAGACACCGCGCTGCTTCTACCACTGTGTGGCGGAGAGAGCCCCTCTGGTGTTAATGCATCTGATGAGCAGGAGGTAGAGCGATAGGAACAGCCACAGACAACACTGCGGGATTAGCAACACACCAAGACGGAAAAGAAAGGCACCAACAAACCAAAGAATTCAAACTTAAACCAACCAGATAAAAAGGGCCCAAATATAAAACACAGGACAAATAAAGATATCTCGACAATAAACGGTAAAGACAGAGATTAACATTCATTTCATAGAAATGTAGCACATGTTTGAGCTGCAGGCACTTTTATAATAAGCAACACTTGCTAATCTTTGGCGTGACTTAAAGCACCAGAAGGGAATAGCTGAACCAGCTTCACTGCTTTGAAGTTAAACGAATACTTTGGTTGAAAATTACTAATAGGTAACAAAAAGATCTCCCAGATAATGCTTGGTATGTTGCTAAGTATGATGTTTCAGAAGATTTCAGAAAAGACCCATAAATGATCAGAGCTAATCTCTGCCAGACGATGATATTGCACAAATTTGGAAACAGATTAAACACTACAGATGTGCAATTTTAAAGTCTACAAAAAACAACTTGAGTAATTACACTGACACATCCTACAAAAATAAACCAAACATCACCGATACACTGAATTAGCTATCAAATCTATTAGCAATTGAATTGATTACTATTCTTTATTTATGTTTATGCTAATGTCAGAAATATAAGCCATTAGCATGACCGATTTGCGATTTGTTGACGCTCAGAGCTATTCCTGACTGGAACTTTAAGTGCAAATAGCAAATGCAAGGCTGCAGCATGGACAGCGAGATAAGAAAGGAAAACTACAATGGTAAAAAAAAATGTGTTTTAATGGCTTATAAAAGTACCTGACAACTCGCTCACAGAATACAACTTTCCAACCAAAAGTCAAAAACACAACAGAGAAAACAAAAGCAAAGCCAACATCAACGAAACACCCACAATGACCCAGTAGCATTTCTATCACTCGCACCATGTGAAAAGCTTTGCGGGAACATGACTTGAGATGTGATGAATTTTCTACAGCGTTGTCCATTTGCAAACAGACTTTAGTGCAGGAGATTTTTTATTTTTTTTTGGCTTATGCTGCATTTCTCTACTTGTATTTAGAATGGTACAAACGTACAGGAAGTACATAAATAACAGTACAGAAATGATTTTTTCTTAAAGTCAACATGTCACGCCTGCCCGTCATATCGTGAATAGAGAGAAAAGCCAGTATTGAATTCCAGAGTGTATTATGCACTAGCAGTTGAGATGGAATAGCTGAGAATGAATGCTAGCGGGAGACTGAAGTATGTGTCACAATGACATCAATTTCCTCCAAAGCTAACCACTGAGGATGGAAAATGAGGCTGTAAGCCCAGCGTACCTTCACCAGCTCCTGCTCTCCCTGGTGCAGCTATCCGTCAGGTCATAAAAAAAAAAAAAATGACATGTAGGGGAGAAAGAAAGACAGGAAAGAAACAGTTCAGTGATCCAGAAGTGAAACTAGGTTCAAATCATGGCAGTGCCACTGACAGCTCGATTAGTTATAATGCGGCGCAGTAGAATTCATGATTTTGATTGGCCAGTAGTTCACAACATTTACAATAACATTCCTGGCAACTGGTAGACTTGGTGCTTATTCAGCGAGACTTACATTTATCTAACTATTCATTTGACAGGTGAGGGTTGAGGGCCTTGCTTACCAGCCCAACAGTGGCCGCTTGGTGATGTTGGGAGTTTGAACCTTTGATCTTCGAATTAGTAATCCAACCTCTTCTGCTCTTGTTCTAATCCTTTAGAATTTCTATAGTAACTATAGTATATAGCCATGGGTACTGTCTATAAATGCACCAGGGACTGTGGCTTAGGACTGCCGCCTTGGAACCTCCAGGATGGGGGTTCGATTCCCACCTCGGGTCTGTGTGTGCATGGAGTTTGCTTGTTTTCCCTGTGATTGGTGTGCTTCCTTCAGGTACTCCAGTTTCCTCCCATTGTCAAAAAAACATGCAGGTTAGGCTAATTGGGGTTCTTAAATTGCACATAGTGTGTGGAAACCCAACCCCCTAAGTACAGCAACTGCCATAGAACCAACAGATATATCTTCTCTTATGCCACATGCTTATTTAATGTGTGTGGAAGGAGTCTCCAGTGTCAGTGCAATATTTCCCAACACTAGGTTATTTAATTTATAACAATTTCCATTCCACTCACATGTCTCCTCTGATCTAAAAAACCATTAAGGTCACGGACCCGCTAGCATCAGCAACAAGCTCTGTCACATTAAATATTTAAACCTTATCTAATGGCACTCTCATTTTTCTCATTTGGCTTCCAGCGAGCTCTACCGAAAGGATGTGAGAGGTCTAATGGGCCAAAGTCCATTATCTTTAACAGACTTGATTACCAGCCTTACCAAGATTGATGAAATTACTGTAGCAGAAGACACACTGAGTTTCCCACCACAGCGAGCCTGTAGCCCTTCACAGTATAACAACAGGTTTTTAACTGTCATTGATTAGTGTATCAGATGAGATGGTCACTCGGCATGTATCCCTAACCTGCACCTCACGTGCTCCTGAGAGTCATTACTCTGACCCATTAGTCATTATCACCATTAAATTCACTTCTGTGGACTGACCAGGGGCACTCCAGACATTAGGCGTACCCTAAACCTGCATTAGAGACAGAAGAGATAGGCAGGCTTCTTCTAATTACTTAACCACAAATCATGTTGTTGTCCTGAGGCATACAAAAAGTTAATGCACTAGATAACAGTATGCTAGATACTCATGCTAACACATGACATGAAGCATTCAAATTATTGCCTTATATAATTTTTATATGCACTCCCTACGCTTTATGGGTTTCCTCCAGGAACTCCCCCCAATTCTAGGCTGACCCGTGTTTTCAAACTGCCCATGGTGTATGATTGAGTGCCAGTTTATGTGCCTGTGCTTTGCGATAAGTTGGCCCTGATCTTCCTAGAATAGGCTCCAGTGTACCATTAATGGTAGAGAAAATAAACAATAATTATTATACTGTACATCACTCATTCTCTATACCACTTATCCTGTACCGGGTCACAGGAAGCCTGCAACCTAGCCAAGGGGTTTCAGCACTAGAAGGGATACACCCTGAACAGAGTGCCAGTCCATCGCAGGGCACAAGCGCGCACGCACACACTTACCATGGGTAATTTGGAAACATTTGATTAACCTACTCTGCATGTCTGGTGGAGGAAACCGACGAAGCACGGGGAGAACATGCAGAGACCCGAGGCAGGACTCGAACCCTCAACCCTGGAATTATGAGGTCACAGTGCTAACCACTACGCCACCATGCGACCTAATATATAATTCTATAAATAGTCATTTGGTTGCAGAAATCTTAGCAAGTGAAAATATGATTCATATACTGTATGTATTTTATATTTCTTGTTATGAGATCATTATAAATCAAATCTGAAATTATATTCTTGGCCACATACTGTACGGGTTATAAATGGTCTTATTCAACAGGCAGATACCTTAACCTAAATAAGTATGATTGACAGGAATGGAGCTGCAGTTGATTATTTTTCTATTCCATCATGTCCTGAAGTGTTTTATTCTTCTTATACCTTTGCATGCTTTTAAACACCTAAGTTAGCTTTCTCTCTCTCTCTCTCGCTTTCTCTCTCTTTTCATGTTATAAAATATAGTTACAGCTTTACCTTTGACTCTTTCAAAGTAGGACTAACACTAAAGACTTCTTGCAGCGCTTCAGTTATACTGTTGTAAATCAATCACAAACTAATGACCTATTGGAATCAAGAATTCAACATGACGGTAAAAGAAGTGACCATTAGAATAAGACAAAGCTTAAAATAAGGAAAATCCACAGAAGTTATGGTTAGTAGTCTCATAATGACAAATCATAAATAAAACTGACCATTTTTTATTGAGATGTATTTCTTTGCAGTGATTACAAAATCACTATTTAAATTCAAATAAAAATCTTTTAGGAAATGCAACGGAAATTTGCTAGGAAGGCGTCGGCGAGTTGAGCACCAGTAATCATCACATTAAAATTGGAAGAAAGCTGGTATACACAAATAACACTGCAATAAAAACTTGGGGGGGGGGGGGGGGGGGTTTTTTAAGAGTATTTTTTTCCTGGATGGACAAACAAGACAAACTGGCAAGACGATTTCTTTAATGTCACAATTTACACATTTTAATAAGTCTAGAAAACGCTCATCATTGTGGTGTACCAATAACAAAAAAGACTGTTGGTTATACAGTGGAACCTTGGATTACGAGCATAATTCGTTCCAGAAGCGGGCTCGTATTCCAAAACACTCGTAAATTTTCCAATAAGAAATAATGAAAACTAAAATAATTCGTTCCACAGCCCAAAAAATAAATACAGAAAAATAATTAGTACAATATATAAAGTAAAAATAAAACAAATTAACCTTCACTTTACCTTTAAAAAAGTTAAAATAATTCCCAACAGATGAGTGTTTCCGTTTGTGCGTGCAGGCGCCGTGTATTTGTGTGTGTGTGTGTGTGTGTGTGTGTGTGTGTGTGTGTGTGTAATTAGCCCCTTCTCTCGCCTCGTCTTACACAGTAAAACTCCTCCCTCCCCCCACCTCGCTTTTTAAGATTCACAACAAACACACACACAACGGAAACACTGTTTTAATGGGAAAAAAAAGAAATCTCTCCAATGACAACGGAATCACTGCTGTAAAGTAAAAAAAACAAACAAACAAATGAACCACCACCTTACGTTTGAAAAGAATCGCGACAGAGCAGAGTGTGTGTGTTTATGTGAAGCCGGGGAGGGGGGGTGTAAAGACGAGAGAGAGAGAGTGTGTGTGTGTGTGTGTGTGTGTGTGTGTGTGTGTGTCGTTGTGTATGTGTCGGTGTCAAAAAACTCAGCACTCGTAAACCAAGACATGCTCGTTTTTCAAGTCAAAATTTTATGAAAAATCTTTGCTCGTCTTGCGGAACACTCGTAAACCGAGTTACTCCCAATCCGAGGTTCCACTGTAATTAAATCATTTGTCCATCCTTCAGAAGGAAAAAAAAAGCTGAGTTATCACAGATTTGAACCTGCAATGAAAGCTGAAGCAGCGGGATTAAGGAAGGTGCTGGTGATAAAGCCGAGAAAAGGGAGCAGCTCTGGAAAGCAAAAGGAGGTTGCTGAATAAAGCAGTGATGTGATTTACAGTGGCATACCAGACACCACATCCTCGTGACTGGGGGCAGTTTTGGGCTCCGTACCCTCTGCCACATTGTCTAGAGAGGTCGGTTCAGGATTTGACCCCTCTGTCTCCTCAGTGAGAGAAAGGTCTTCTTGAAAATTTGAAAAAGAAAAGAAGATCCAGTTCTTGTTACTTATATATGGAAGCTACGTCTATCTAAAATGGCTGCTTAATCTTTATTTATTTTTTTACAGAAAAAGTGCTGACTGAAGCCTTCTCCAGATTGCATTAGGTAAATAAAATAACCACTCTCTTGATCTTGATATAATTAATATAATAATATTGCAGATGAAATTAAAATTGGTGTAAATTAATCATTGGTGCTATAGATTTGGAGGCAGAAAATAAATAGATTTTATCTCTGTGTGGTGACTTGACTCTATTCAGCATCAGTTAATCATGACATCATCACAACTTACACATGCTATTATTTTAATTATGGTGCAACGTAATAAAAAAAATGAAGTCATAAATACTTCTTTCTATATTGAGTCACGAACGAGGCTTAATTTTTTCATCGTCTATTTCTCCTTCAGCCCGTGAGCCGATTGGTCAGGACGTGAAAACCTTCATGATGTCCCTCGTGCCCTCGTTCTAATCCCATCCAGCCACAGGGCTGAACACTTCACGGTCACTCACTCCTCGTCACACACCCAATGGTATTTCTAAATAAAAAGCCTGAGTTACTGTAGTCTGATCTGTATGAGCATCCTTAGAGCCGTTGCCATCTTTTGTAAAAGCCTGTGAGTGTTTGCTTCATTAGTCATTATTCCTGTATGAAATCTCACTCTCACCCCCTTTTTTTGTCTTTAAAGACTGAACAAGTATTTCAGTTTAAAGCTTTCAGTTTAAATGTTTTATACATCATCCTACAGAACCTCACACTGGACAACCTCTCTCTTATGCTTTTCCTTATTATACTATTACCAGCTTCTTTTTCTTTCTACTTGCTTATCACATAATTCATTTCTTTCCTTTCTCTTCCCTGTAGTCCTCACACAGCACTAACCTTTTTCATCATGTCCTCTTCTTTCCTTTCTGCTTTCCTCGTACTTTCTCTCTTCACGTCCGTTCTTTGTTTTTGTCCTTCGCTGTCACTGTCCTTTTAGTCATTTCTTTCTTTCTTTCTTTCTTTTTTTTCACTCTTTCTGGACTCCAATAAGAAAAGTTTGCACAACCCTGATTCATGTATGCTTATTATTCTAAGAAATTGATTTTACATTGTCTTTTTGTCAAGACTTTTACGTAGACCAAAACAAGCCCTCGAAAACAGTGGTATTGCTTTGATGACACACCAACATCACGGCGTCAACATGGTTTTGTGTTTTTAATGGCTCGATAAGATGATGGTGTTGGTTGAGGTCCGTTGGTTGAGAACAGGTTTCCCTCGCCTTACACACATCGAAAATGAAATATATTAAAAATAAATCTTTCATGAAACATTTGAGGAAAAGATGTGTGTGTGAATATACAACATTTTCTCCAGATCTGGGCTTGAAGCTTACTTTTTTAGTTTTGTGTTAAAGCTTTACGGATCATCTTGACCCCGGAGGTTTATTATTTTCTTAAAGCATATTCTCAAATTCAGATTTATGATGTTAATTTCATACGGAATGTCCTGCTGTCTGTGTTTTCTTCTTGATATCTTACACGAACAATCTGTACATGAGAAATACGAAAGCTGCATGTCATATACAGTGTAAATGTTACTTACGATCACATTCCCGCTGAAATGCAATATATAAGAAGCAAAAGAATTAAAAATCATAAAAGACTCTCACTCTACAACTTTTTTTTTAAAATACCAGGCTAGGCGAACGTGACTCCCAATAAAAGTGGTGGGTGTTTGCAGTTTAAATCACAATCAGCTGTGTCCTCTTACTGACCTTTTCCCGGGCCGTCCGTAGGAATCGCGTGAGCCGGTGTCCCGTTCTTCATGTCCTCCCGAGGGCCGTCGTCGAGGGTCACGTCAGCCATGGGGCACGCCACGTCCTCGCCAGAGCCGTATTGTCCGGAATTCATCATGTCCTGGTGCTCCATTTCAAGTTGGATTCAGTCTGTGAGGATGCAGCAGTGAAACGTAAATGACTCAGTTATCCAAGACTCTTCTTGACCTCCACTGACCCCTCGATCACTGATTCAACAAGAGTCCTCATTACTATCCTCATGCAAGGTAAATAAATCGTACAGAATTTCCACCCTTTTTTCCAGAATGTTCCAATTTGCGTCTTTTGGTTTTGAACTAGCAAAGCTGCAAAGTTAACAAATAGCATCATAGCCACCAGTTTAGCATCAGAGGCTCACCTCAAAAGACACTGCAGCTCTATTTATACATAAACAGCTTCGTGTTCCCGTCATCTGCATCACCTCTAACTCAGAATTTCACCTTTAATCTGTCCTACCTTAGAGACCAGATACTGACTATAAAATGCTTCAGGTATAATAAACACCAGACACAGTTAATAAACACAGAACTGACTGGAAAAAGGGGAAGGAACGGGTTTCCGGAGAGCTTCCTGTATGAAACCAGCAGGCGTGTGTCATGTTCTTATTGCTCGAGGAGTTCAGTAATGGACATACAGTATTTAGTGACTGTTGTCATAACTTGAGCACGTTTTGGTGTTTAACTTTGCCAAACGTTTATTTCCGCATATTAACTGGTTTTGTAGTACAGTATGTCTTATGCAATTTACTTGAGTTTTGAGAATTTACTCAAGTGCCCTTATAAGGGAAGTTGCTCAAAACACACGTCAAACTTGACCATGTTCTGCTTGGTGTACACCAGGCAGTTAAAGTTTACACCTTGTTTGTGTATGTGTGTGTGTGTGTGTGTGCGTGCGTGCGTGCGTGCGTGTGTGTGTGTGTGTGTGTGTGTGTGTGTGTGTGTGTGTGTGTGTGTTGCATAAGAAATTTCCTCTTCTCTAGAAACTGGTCCTAAATTGGCAGCAGTGGTCACCTCACACACACACACTTTCCAAAGTTCTAATCACAAAAACTTTAATATTTCCAGAGAAACTGGACAACACAGACAAAAGCAAACGTTAACTCATTATATACTGTCCAATCTAAAATTATGTAACTACACGCACAAACTTTCCTATTGATATTTTTTTCAGGTCAGTTTATTATTGCATTAGCACAAAAAACGTTTTTTGACTTCCAAACATTAGTATTTAAAGTTACAGAAAAATATTTGTAGCAACACAGTATATTACAGGATATAAGTGAGCACTTTTTAGAAAGAAAAGAAGAAGAAAAAAAGGAAGCTGCCGGGTTCAACAGTGCAGCAGTAAATATCCTCACAAATCGTGTGTGGTTATGCAGGATGCTTAGTAAAACTTTGTTATAAAACAGCACAAATTGTACCTGACACTAAAGGGTCTTGTCTGACATGTGGAAAACCTGGGTTCAATTCCCACCCAACACCCAAACCCAGCCAATGGACACAATGCTGGTCCCAAGCACGGATAAAATGAAAAGTGGCATCTGGTGTAAAACCTGTGCCAAGTTGTGTGTGGATTGGATGGTTCACTGTGGCAACCCCTGTCCAAAAACAACTAATGTGTCACTTATATATCAACTTATATATATATATATTTACATTTTCTATATATCTACTTTTTAATATATATAAGTACAAATACTGCTGTATATTTTATATAAACCAAAAAGGGGAAAAAATCATCTGGAAGTGTTTAATTAAAATATAATTTTAGACTAATGTAATTTTTTTTAAAAACAACGACGTATGTATAAGAATGAATGCTAGACATATCAAAGGCAAAAAAGTTGGATAATATCTAAACAGTATATGACTGGATATACACCAATAAGCCATAGCAGTAAAAACACTGAGCGCTAAAGTCAATAATACTGATTCTCCACGACAATCACAATGTCATGGGGAAGGAAATATGAGGCAACAAGTGAAACGGTTCTTGAAATTGAAGTGGGAAGAATTTACTAAAAAGTGTTCCGAGGTAGGACAAAGGGTCACCCAGAGACGTGGACAGAGACAGAGGACTCAGACTCACTCGATGTGGAGCCGATCTGTTCTGACCCCATTACTCATGTTTTCATCTACTGCACATCTTGTGGAAGCCTGGGTGTGGACGTGTACGTCGCTTTCCTGGGTAAGACATCGCACCAGGATGCACAGTGTGGAAGGCGGCGGTGTGATTCTCAGGGTGATGTTCTGCTAGGAAACCTTAGGTCCTGCCTCCCACGTAGATGATACTTTGACACGCACCACCTACCCAAACATTGTTATACCCCTTCATGGAGATGGTGGTCGATGATGGCAGTGATTTTTCTCAGCAGTATAATGCGCCCCGGCAATTCTACAGAACCCATTCTGATCGAGCGTCTGTGGGATGTCTTGGAAAAAATAAGTGAGATCCACGGATGGCCCGTGTCTCAACTTAAAGGATCTGCTGCTAATGGCCTGGTGCAAGATACCACACACACCTTCAGAGGTCTCGTGGAGTCCTGATGGTTCAGAGCTATTTTGGTTGCACAAGGGGAACTACGCAGTACTTGGCAGTGTTCAAACAAAAAGGTTGTATATACTGTATCTACAGGATGTTGTTAGTCTTTCGGCTGCTCCCGTCCATACTGTACTGTAGGTCGCCACAGCCGTTCAACACAACCACGTAGCAGAGGTATCTACGCCAGATGCCCTTCCTGACAGCATGATATCAGTAAATATTTAACAATATCTAAGCTATTTAATATCACAGAGTATATAGTGTGTAATGTATCAAATAGCAAACCACAAAAATCTTAGTAGATAGATAGATAGATAGAGGAGATGCAGTACAACACAACACAAAAATCAACATAAGATCCATTAATCTTAGTCCCCACAGAATGCGATGTAATTGTGATACACGCTGTCATGTATAATGTACAGTGCACTAAACTACCATCTGCTGCTCATTAACCAATAATCAGCGTTCACTCGTAGACCTGCTGCGCTGTTGATGACTTCCTGAATTACGAAGTCTTTTGCCGTTGCCTGCTTTTACTGCCTCAGTGCCTCTATGCAAAACGTGGCCTTTAGAAGGGGTGTGACCCTGATATGTCTTTCTGTTTGTCCCTCACTCTATGTATTGTATGTGTTGCTGTGTCTACGTGTCAGTGCATGTGTAACATGTCTTGTCATTTTTCTGCCAGCTTCCGGTCACTTTTTGTGTCTCTGTGTGTGGATCTGCTTGTCCCCTAGATGTCTCAGCTAATGCACTTTCAACTACAATGAAACGTGGCATGTAAGAAATGAGTGTCACTACTGAACCAGACTGTAGTCTCGGTGGTCAGACTGGATCCCTTAATGGACAGGATGTATTTCTTGGAGCAGTGGTGGATTAACAGGTAGGTTATGACAGTCGGGTTATTGGCTAGAAAGAAGGTCAGGGGTTTAAACCTCAGCACCACAAAGCTGCAACTTTTGGGCAGCTTCCTAACAAGCTGCTGGTTAGAATTCCTGCTAAAGGTATAAAGAACAGTTTTACCAACAAATAAATGTAATACTCTGTTTTATCAAACTGCTAGCGCGTGGAATAAAGCCAGGACAAGTGATAGTGCTGTTATAAATCCAATCCAGTCCCTCCAGTGCCTCGGGTATTCAGACGGATCCATGATTATCAGACTCAGTCAGCCATCTGTGCGCAATGCTCCGTGTTAGACAGCCACAGCCCGTATCAAACCCCCAACACACACATTTATCTACTGAATATTCCCCTGATAAACCAGGCTGCATGTCAGACGGGGAGTGGCGATGGTCCAAATAGCAACCTACAGTCACGTCACATTGGCTTAGTGGTTAGCACCATCGCCTGGATCCTCCAGGGGCCAGGTTTGATTCTCTCCTCTGTGTGCATGGAGTTTGCATGTTCTCCCTTCGGTGCTTGGTGGGTTTCCTCCGGATACTCCGGTTTCCTCCCACAGTCCAAAGACATGCAGATTGGGCTAATTGTGTGTGAATGAGTTTGTGTACTCTGAAATGGATTGGCACCCTGTCCAGGGTGTTCCTCGCCTCGTGCCCTAAGTCTCCTGGGATAGGTTCCAGGCCCCCTGCAACCCTGTATACAGGATGAAGCGGTATAGATGATGAGTGATTACATTTCTAGGAATAAAATTGCTTTTTAGTCGCATTGACTAATAATGATTGAATATTAAATGATTATTAAATTTTTGCCGACATTGGCTTTCTGGTAAGCCGATGCAATGACGCTGGCCCTTTAAGAGGTGCCGCCTGTCTGCAGGTCATCCGACAGCCTCTTCTCTTTGTGCTGAACAGAAAGGACTGATGAAAAGGATGAAAAAAAAAATGCATAGACCGCTGACATATGGCGAATAATCCTGCACTGATTTTCCAAGTCAGATCCTTGAGAACATTTATATTTTTTGAACCGAGAGATTTTCTGTTATGGATTCAGACACATTGACTCACAAGGAAGGGTGTGGACAAAGGGTTGGAGAGAGAGAGAGAGAGAGAGAGAGAGAGACACAGGAGGGGGAAAAAAGGAAGAAGTGGGAAGGATCTACATGGCTCGAGGCATGACCAAACCAGTCTCCTCCCTGATTCATCAATATTTTGAACAGACATCACTGCAGCAATGAAGAAAGAGAGAGAGTGAGAGAGAGAAGGTGACTGAAACAGGGTGGATGTGTTACACCAATAATACACAGGAACAGCTGGACCTTGTATCCAGGCAAGGAGGAAGTGCTGGGAAGGAAAAAAAAAAAAAAACGAGAGAGGATGGAAGGAATGTGTGAAGGGAGGCGTGTGGGGGAGGAGGGAAGCGAGTGATCAATAGAGACAAAGAAAACACTGAGGTAAAAGAATTCAGGCGCTGAGAGAGAGAGAGAGAGAGAGAGAGAGAGAGAGAGAGCAGAATGACAGAGCAAATATCAGGAGGAAGAGACAGAGACAGAGGCGACACACAGCGAAGAAAGAATCAGACTAAAGCTGTGAAATCTCGTCGCTCTTTTTTAAGACGGTGACTCGTTACACTGTATGAGATAAAAATTGTACAACATACAGTAGTGTGAGATGAAGAGAAGATCCTGTAGAGATGAACCTGCAACTGAATAAAATAATAAAAAAAATAAATGATGTCATGCTTACATCGTCTGTCAGGACACGGAGTCGCTTAAGCACAAACAGGCCTTTAAAATGAGACCTTTAAAATGTATTCATTTATTTATTTTCTATATTAATGAACTTGAATTTGTTATACTTACACACTTTTCATATTGGAAAGAAAGTGATGGATAAATACATTCTGTACTGTGTGTGTGTGTGTGTGTGTGTGTGTGTGTGTGTGTGTGTGTGGTGAGTGCACTCTTACAGCTCTCACTCCACCAGTGCCTGCCCTTTCTATGCCTATTCAATCAGAAAAATGACCATCTGTCCAGCCTTGTCCAGGGTTGAATGTGTGTACATACCAGAGGGAGTCTAACAGGTTACCTGCATGGGGATGTATTCACTATATTTACCCGAACATGCACCAGCATACGGGAATATGAGCTGTCTGTTGACTTCTCAGTGAAATCAATGATAGCTTCAGAATGATCCAGGATTAAATAAAACATAGCAAAAATATTTCAAATCTATACTTATAATAAAACTGTGAAGTTCTTGCGATTTTTTTTTTTTTTTTGTGAGGACGTAAGAACATATCAAGATGTTTTTAAATTGGTAAATTTTTGGTCTGTCTGTTTGTCTGTCTGTTTGTGCACGCATCACGTAAAAACTACTGAACAAATTTCACAGGTGTATTTGCGCGAGCTTGAGATAAAATATAGGCTTTTGTTTCATCGCAATCAGCCCACGGGAAGAGAAGATATGCTACTTTAAATGTGAAATGCCCTTATCATTAAAAAATATATATTCGTTCATCGTGCTTATGAGTGTGAAACTAAATCTACTGAATAAACGTTATCTCACAACTTCATTCCCGCGCACTTCATGGTAACACGTAAAAGTTTTTAGTCCCTTCCAAAATTCAACAGACAGCGTTGTACGGCTTAGAATTGTGCAATTAAATTCTGTGCAAACAAAGTCGCATGTACGTCTAGTGCGAAGTAAAAAGTTTGGTGTTGTGCTGTTGACCTTTTTTAGCCCTAAAATACTGATCGTGATGTCGAATATCGCAATGTTATCGAACAGGGTTAGGGTAATACTTCATAATTACAGTTAGCCCTGCTACGTCATTTCACAATCCTAAAAATCTTTCACTTGGGTTCCCAAGCCCTAACCTGTGCACAATTAGCCAATTAATTAAGTAAATAAAATTCAGGATCGATACAATTGTTTAGTTATGAACTTAAAATTGACAAATTCCTTTATTATAAGCTTTAGCAGTGATTAAAATATTAAAATACAAGAAATATTTTTTTTAAAAATACAAACGGCTTGCTGCAAAAACTCATATTTTATGAGTGTCACTTGTTCCTTGGTGTTTAATCACAGTTGTCTGCAATACTGCCACCTACTGGACTGGAGTGTGTAGAAGAAGACTGTCAGGGAAAAAATTATCGCTTTGTATGAAACATGACATTTAAACAAAAACAACACAAGTAACATTTTAGTGTTTATTAGATATTTTGAGTGTTTTTTTTCATCATTCAAAACCTGAGACAAGCAAGACAATAAAAGTTAGTGCTACTGAATCGAATCGGAAATCGTAATGCCGCCAAAATCGATTTGATTCTACTCAACAGCTGTAGCAGACAGTTACAGTTTGCTGACAGACTACGTGAGCACTAGCTAGTCACATTGTAACGCTATGTTGCTTTTACAGTTCTCACATCCTTATTACGAGAAAATTTTATAATCTGAACATAACGTGGCTGTGCGATTATAACGTAATATATTTGGTTTTATATAGCCGATCTCTGACTTGAGGCTACGTGTGTAACAGAAATTGGTATTATTCTGATTGCTGAGTGCTGATGACTGAGCAAATCTTCCTCGCAGCCCAACAGACAGACTGCTTACATAATCAAACCCCTGCGTGCTGGTGCTGAAATATCATGGAGACATTTGTGGAGCTCAAACACCATCAACACAAATAAATCCAGCTCGCCGGCACTGGATTAACCAGAACACAGTCACCGAAACACAAAGAACAGGTGCAGGTGTGTTATAAACACTGTAACACAATAACATGCGCAGTAAGAACAGGCTCGGCAGCTGGTCACATGACGACTGTTTAACTGAGCAGAATGTATTATCTGTCTGTCTGTCCTTCCAACATACATCTCACTGATAGGTGCGAAACAATAAACTAGGCCAGAACCAGAGAGCATCAACAACTGCTCTAACTTCATTCCCTTTGTCTCTCTATCTCTATCATCTACGCTTTTTTCAAATCCATTTCCAGTTTCTCATAATACAATAAAACACCCGTGAACCACATCAGATAAAAGCCAAGCTTAAGAAACCATGAACTGTTCGTTACTGTAACACAAACACCCCTTTTCTCACCTGTCTTTCCCCCATCTCACTTTTTCTTTTCTATATCTCTTGTTCTCATTGTATCATTATTCCTCTTTTTATTTTTTTATATTTCACATAGATGTGTTTTTTTTCTCTGTGCCTTTCTCATGTTTTCTCCCTTTTCTCTTTCATTTTTCCTCTGTATCTCTCCCTTTCTTCCTGCCTTCTTTTTCCTTTGTATGTCTCTATTTTAGCCTTTCCCTTCTCCATTTCTCTTTTAGTCTCTCTTTATAGTCTCACCTCTTTGTTCTCCTCTGGATGTCTCATTTAGTCTCTTTTGCCCTCTCAATGTCTCTTTTAGGCTCTTTTCTCCTCTGTCTCTCTTTTATGTTCTTTTCATTTACTTTACAATCTGTGTCTTATATTATTATAGATACTTTTTTATTTTAATAATTTCTACTCCTGTATGTCTCTCATTGTCTTTTTATTATGTTTCTGTCTTGTGTTTCCTCGTTTTAGACTCAGTAAAAGACTGTGGTCTGTGTACCCTTATGTCAACTCATCTTATACATGAGTGTAATGGTTTTGCTTTAAAGAGATAAATCGCCTAGTTTACAGTGCAGGTTGGATACTCGGGTTTGACCTTGCAGTATTACACACACAGACATGTCCCTTACTCCCACAGCGTGCGTATGTGTCTGATGTCTCTTCCATCTGTGTGTCCTGCTGAAACGGGTCCAGACTCCCAGCATGCTTACACCTAACACCTTGATGCAGATAATGCGCTGTGCGTCTTTAAACATTGAAACTAAATGTGTCTGTCAGTGATGAATTACCTGATATGAAGAACAAAACATAAGGACTAAAAACCTTAGAATTGTTTTCTAAAACACTATTGTTGTTATGGTTCCCACATATCTTTTGATGTCACCTTGAATTAAAACTATCCACTGTGCTGAAACCTACAAAAAAAAAAAACCTTGTTGTCATGGTTACACATAGATTTAGTGCAATGTTTAATGTTTTTTTTTCTACAATAGCAGAATCCCAATATAGGAGAATCACTTGAAACTTGAAATTGATCTTAATATCAATTGCTAGTTAAGCTAGCTACATTAGTTATGTCACTCTTTGATAAAGAACACTAATGAGGAATGAATGTCCAAAAAAAAAAAAAAAAAACAGCGAAAATGCCCTCTAGGCTGAACCCTGTGCTATATAAAACATCATAAGATGTCCACTAGGTGCCCACTTACAGCAGAAAAGCGTGGTGAAGTTCCCTAATGGCTGCCATTCAAATGAAAAAGCAGCCAGATTAAATGCCCTCTATGGTGCTTGTTACATACTAGCAAATGTGATAAGGTGCTCTTTAGGTGAGATACAACATCTTGTTGGAACCCCTACCTGTGATGGGGGGGGGGGCTTTCTACATGCAAGAAAAAGAGATGAAGGCTCCTCTAAATGCTCCTACATATAAGAACATTTGAAGCAGTGGTCTCTAGAATGTCTTTACATTTGAGAGAACATGATAATGTGCCGGCATGCAGTGGTTAGCACTGTTGCCTTGCACCGCCAGGGTCCTGGTTCGATCCCCGGCCAGGCTCGATTCCCGTCTCTGTGTGCATGGAGTTTGCATGTTCTCCCCGTGCTTGGTGGGTTTCCTACGGGTACTCCGGTTTCCTCCCACAGTCCAAAGACATGTAGGTTAGGCATTCCTAAATTGCCCGTAGTGTGTGAATGAATGAGCGTATGTGTGTGTGTCTGTGCCCTGCGATGGATTGGCACCCTGTCCAGGGTGTACCCTGCCATGTGCCCTAAGTCTCCTGGGATAGGCTCCAGGCTCCCTGTGACCATGAATACAGGATTAAGCGGTATAGAAGATGAGTGAGTGAGTGAGTGAGTGATAATGTGCACTAATGGGGGGTCATTTTAGTAAAGAAAACTAGAGATGCGGTATCCGTTAGACTTCCCTGTTGTGTGACGAATCATGGTGAAGTGCTCCAATGGCAGCTCTTCAAATAATAATAAAAAAAGGAAAAAATGCCCACTAGGGTGCTCTTCCAATGAGATGCAGTGCCCTAAGGGACAAAGTGAGGAAGTGAAAGTGGTCCAAGTGAAGAGAAATGGGCAGTCTAGGGTGCCTATACAGCAGAACTCCAGGTGCATTTACTACATGTAGGAGGTTTTTTTTTACCTAGTTTTAGTCCATGCCCCTCAGACAGCCACCTGCTAGTTTTAAGGATACAAATAAGGATATTAGTATACACATATAAATATCATATACTGTATCTCTAAATAAGTATATTATGATAGAAATGATCTCTTGGAATTACATCTTTTCTCATGTGTGTGTTTCCACTTTGACTGATATCCCATTCAGATGCCTTAATCCCTGGATTCTCCTTTCCTGTTTCACTTTCCTCAAAGCTGTCTCCGCGAGAACAAACGTCAATAAAACTGACAGACCATAACTATGAAACTGTTCAAGATGCGGTCCGTGCAGATTTATTAACTCAGCCACTAAAATCAGAGGATCGATATTTATCCCTCACCATCACTTCTAGTACATCGCCATGGGAGCTGTCTATTGTCTCCCCTGCTCCTCCTGTAAGAGCTACTTTCTGTTAGCATCATTAGTTGCTATGGCAGCAATGAACCTGGGGGAAAAAATACTCACACAAAATTTTATTAGCACTTAAATTATTCAATATGACAGCTCAGGAGTGGTTTGTACACTTGGCAGTGTTGCCTAATTGTGACCTTATTAATTCACTCGGCATAGAAACAAATAACCTTGTCGTTGTGACTGACGATAAATTTACATTTCAAATTTGAATTTAAATGCAGGTTTGTAAACGAGATGAACTTGGTAACCTTGATAAGGATTAACTAATAATGTCATTGTAGCTCATTAAACAATCAAGCGATTTATATTCATTTTGTTTTCTTACCTGTACCTAACTTGGATACTGAGAAATACATAATTTAACAAATAGTTTCATCCATCCATCCATCCATTTATTTTCTTCCACTTATCTGGGTCCATGCCATGGGAAAAAAAAGAGAAAACAGAGCTGCACAGACCTCTCTCTCCCTATCTACCTCCTCAAGCTCTGCCACTGGAATGCCCACACACTCCAAGGTCAGATGAGATATATAATCTCTCTGTCTAGTGCTTGGTCTGTCCTGCATTGTTCTTCCTGTTGGACATGCCCAAAACACCTCTCCAGGGACTCATCCAGGAGGCATTCCAGACGGATGCCCAAACTATCATAACTGACTCCTTTTGTTGTGGAGGAGCATTAACTCATTATTAAGCTCGACCTAAATGTATGTCTGAGAATGAGGCCAGCCTTGCAAAGGAAGTTTACTCCCACCGCTTGTATCCACAACCAAGATTGTGCAAGATTTTCACCCTAACCTTTTTTTTCACAAACACAACCTGTGTCGACATTACCGCTTGACTCTGTTCTGATTTGTCTCTCAATCTCTCACTCAACTCTACCCTCAGTTTTGACCAATTTCCCAAGATAATTAAACTCCCCTGCTTGAGACAGTATCTCATTCCCTTCCTGAAGGGAAGAATCCACCCTTTTCTGGCTGAAACCCTTTGACTTAGACTTGAAAGGGGCTAAATCTCATTGTGTTTGTTTTAAACTCAGCTGAAGATTACAGCACACTGGACACCGACTGTAATGTTGCTATGCCTAGAAACTGTCACATTGCAGCCCCGGCTGAACATGTATGCCACTCCACCGGGAACAAGTCTGACTAGATGTTGATGATAGAAACCAGACTCTAACTCTGCCTGTTTGTGCAAACTCTCATCAGCTCTCAATGATTCTTTTGAGGATAAAGGGCTGGTTCATTGTTCCACAGCCATGATAGAATTTGCATTGATCCTACTAACATCTAGACATCCAGTAACTTGGCATAGGCTTTTTCAGGGAAGCTGAGCTGCGTGTTCCACCAAATTACACCCTCTGGTCCCCTTTCTTAAAGACTGGGACCACCAGCCCAGTCTGTCAATGCTGGTGCAATGTCCCTGACGTCCAAGCAACATGGGAAAGGTGTATCAGCCAAGATGGCACAATGTGATCAAGAGACTTTAGGAACTCAGGAAAAATCCAATCTAATGTATTAATTAACTGAGTAACTCAGTGACCTCAGGTGATGGCCAGGTCCTCCTTTCTCTAATTTCCCAATGGAAGACATGTGCTTAGGATTCAAGAGGTCCTCACAGTACTACTTCCACTGTCCGTTTCTTCAAAGACAAATGAAAGTTATTTTCCATGGACTCACCAGACTCCTCCCATGCCCAGTTTTTTCTTCACAACTGCCAATGCCATGCTACACTTGGCCTGTGAGTATCTGTCAGCTGCTTCAAGAGTCCCACAGCTAAACAAGCTCAAAAGAACCCTTGTTTCAGCCTGCCTGCCACATTTTATTCCCGGTGGTGATCAGTTGTCAGCTCAGCTCCTCTCTTCAACCAAGTGTCCAAAACGGACACAAGTCCAATGATACAGCCAGACGATCCATCATCAAACTGGAGTCTAGGGTGGTCTGATAATAAACATAATTATGAACACCCTTCTGGTCAAACATGGTAAGTAATAATGGATAAGCAGTGATTAGCATAGACATCCAATGATAAAATATTACTCTAGTTTAGATTGGGCAGATCGTTCTTCCCAATCACTTTAACTGTCATCACACAGGAGTGTTAAAATCCCCAGGTAGAACTACGAGGTCTCCTAAGACAGCAACTTCCAATACCTTATTCAAGGACTCCAAGTAGGCCAAATACTCTAAACCAAATTGCACAAACAACAGTTACAGTTTGTCCCCAAACACAATGTCAACATGGGGCTAACTCTCTCAACTGAGTAATATACCTAATAAACCGTTGTTGAACTGGTGGCTATGAGCTTGTCTGGAATGTGCCAGTCTGGGCTTCATGAGCTAGGTGCCGACCACCAGGCCCTTGCTGACCCACTGGCTACAAGTCCTGGCTTCAGGCCAGAGTCCAGATTACCTTATTATGAGCAAGATATATGGGTCCTTAATTCTTTTTCTTTCATAATGATCTAAGAAAATCTCTTGTTCTGGACCCTCACCAGGGACCAGGCTGCCTTAGGAAACGCCACCAGGGGATCTCTGCCACCAACAACATTCAGTAGCTCCTGGGATAAATGGATCATCCACCACAATATGTTTTACACAATAAATGTTTTACAGCAGTTGTGTGTAAAGGGGGAAACATGTCAAATCTAATGAAACATTGGGCAAATGAGGGCAAACAGAATAAACTTAAACAGAGGGATGCGCCGTGTTTGACGGCTTGTGGACAACAGCTGGCACTATCGGTGTGGATGAGCCCAGCCCCAGTCATACCAACCGTAGCAAAAATGGTCCACCGATTATGATGACGTCAGCAGCCTTTCCGCAGGTTAGTAGTAGGCTAATGTAATGTTAACTGCAAAATGCAAATATTGCATTCATGCTAACAAATGGTCAAATGATTTGTAAAATACTAATGTAACATGAATTCTGTTTATAATTATGGCTTTCCAACTAGTACTTCAACTTTTAATTATTAATATTACTCAATTTTAAGCATTAATTTTTTTTTGTTAAATAAAAATATATTCTCGAGTCCACCATCATTTTGTGGCTTTTGCAAAGTATCGGTTCAGGCACCGTTTTGGCACCGGTACCGATTTAAAAGTATCGATTTGGCACGGGTATTGAAAAAAAAAAAAAACAATACCCAACCCTATTCATCACAGCTATGTCTATGTGTAGTTGACCTCTATGTACAGTATATGAAATTATTAGCACCTTGAACTTTCTATTACACCATGATGCACAGAGAACTTTTACAGCCACCGCAATAAGCATGAAGAAGAGAAAGGATTACCCAGAGAAAGCAATCTGTATGGCAATGACTAACATGCAGCAAGGTAGGTTAACTGAATTTAGCTTATCGACCTGTGTTCTTTAAACACCGTGGATAACTGCATTATGTGGAGAGGAAATTAGGAAAGCTCCAAGCCGGAGCTTGGTTTTAGGAAGGAAAAAAAACTGCACGCTTGGCCAAAGTTTAATCCACCCGAGTCTCAAAGAATACCAAATTAATCTCAACCATATTACTGCATATTGTTAACCACACATCATCTTCATTCTAAACGTTTTTTTTTTGCAGACACTATGAAGTCAGTTGTTTATATTAATTAAAAAAATTGCTGATTTAGAGAAGACAGAACATCTAGCAATTATCATATTTTCATCTTTTCCCCGGAACAGGTTATGTTTATTTAGAACATACAGTATGAGAGGCTCTGAGGAACTTTGTGAAGCTCCTTCATGAAACTGGTAAAGAAATACTCAGCAATACTGGTAAGAAATTAACATATTTACACATTTAGATTTAATTTAGATTTGAGAGCTAATTTTGAGTTGTTCTCCTCCACAATTCCATAAGCATTGTAATTCACAATGCTTAGTTATTAGTTTCAAGATAAAAATAAAGACAAATGTAAGAAGGTGAATATGTGAATATCATCATGATCGATAGATAATCCCTCAAACTGCTGTAAAAGATGTTGGCCACGTCCCAAAACCGCACAGCACTGGACTAAAGAGTATGTCGATATAGCAGGTCATCATTTATGTAGTCAATTCTTTATATTCAAAAGTGCACAAAGTATGGTGCTTTAGACGATGACAATCAGTATGTGTGAGGTTTAAGCCATACCTAACTTCTATATTTACAAAAGAAACATTTTCTCAGCACAAGCACTAAACAAATAAAAAATTACCTCCAGATCTAAAATGTTACTTCATCCAAAGCAGCACACAATACACGGACTGAGTAATAATACATAGAGTAGTGCTATGTCTCCATATACACGGATGACACCTAATATATGATAGTTTGTCACCAACATGGCTAGTTACCATGGTGATGTCCCAGTCCACTCGTTACTAACAATTATGTCATTGTAATTCACCAGCACTGTCCAGCCAAAGATGTCTGAAAGACTTTTTTTCATTATTTTCCTTGATGCAGAAATATCATATCTTGATACACAAGCATGTTTCTGTGATGCACAGATGACTATTAGAGATGGGGGAAAAATCGATTCAGTTATGAATTGCAATTATTTTGTGTGGCGATTCCAGATTGACTCCAGAATCGATAAATTTTTTTTTTAAAAACTTTATAATAGTCATGCACCGGACAATCAGCCAGGGACCAGAATTGACCGTATTTCAGTTTGATTGGCCAATCAGCCTCAGATATAAAGGATTCTGTACTCAGCGAAGTAGCTTCCGAGTGGTGCAACAGAAACGCATTTTTATGGCCTTACGTTGGCAAAAATTGTCCGCGTTAAAAGCCTCCGATCGACCCTTTTCTCCAAACTGAGTGGATTAGTCTCAAACCCACTCATTACATGCACAAGTTTCAAGTCACCGTGAGCACTAATTAGTCGAAAATCATGTGCGTTAGAAGCCGCACACATCCACATGCTCACTGTCAAGTTAAGCTTTGAGACTAACGAGACAAAAAGGTATCCGAGGTAAAACTTATTTCTTTATAATCCTACAGGTGGCGCACTTTGAAATATTTACACATTGCCATGATATCCTGTGTGGTAGGAGTGAATTATTTGCTAAGTTCATTTAGAAATAATAATTATGGTGGATGACCGAGTTACGCGCTGCTCATAAAATTTTATTAAATTTAATTTTAATTGAAATGTTAAACCCGTTTGTATCTAATCTAATGTTATTAGAAACAGGCTGCATTTAATTACCCATGAAATTTTTTTAAAGGTTTAAAATTTTAACAAAATCTGGAAAAAATATAACATTGAATCAGGATATTTATAAAGTCCTGATACTTAGCATCTCAATTTGCTAATACGATATCATCATGATACCCCGATGATAACCCTGATAACATCATATCGGATAGTGACTGATGATTCCCATACCTAGTGTTTATAATACGTTGCATAAAAAAAGGAGAGATTTTATGCCCCCCGAGTGGCGCACTTTGCGTACTCGCCCTTTCATCCAGAGATCTCTAGTTTGAATTCGGAATGTTGCTGTAGCCTCGCGCAGCCGGGGGCCTGGAGAGAGCTGATTGGCCGAGCTCTCTCAGTGGGGTGGGATGAGAGGCACTTAGTGCACTCACATTAATCACGGCTCTACACATGTCTGTGAGCTCATAGTGAGCCGATAGTGTTGTCCTCCAAGTGTGTTACATAGCCCCCAACGGTGAGAAAGCAAGCATTTCGAAAAGATGCGGTCAGTTAGTGTGGAGTCTATTACCCTCCCCAATTGGTAGTAGCCTTAATGTGGGAGACCACTAGTGACGGGTGGGAATTGGATACGACTAAAATAAGGGATAAAATGAGGGAAAAATACAAAAAAAGGGAGATATTTATAGTTTGCGATGTTGGTATCTCATAAAAGAGCTTAGAAATATTTGCCCATAATTTATCATGACATCAGTATTATATTGTCGCATTATCCAGCTACATCCTATCGTCAAGAGTCTGAGAAAATAAAATGTTGTGTGCTCTCAGGGTAGAAGTGATGATGTCTCTCTCTCTCTCTCTCTTTTCCCTGTCAATCATAGAAAGACTAACGGGGTCGTGTATGCAGGAGAGGGCGGATAGTGTCTAAAACCGATGTGAGGCTGCAGGAAAAGATGCGGTGGCTTCACGTGTCTCCGTGGGAGCACGTTTAGCAGAGTAGAGTCAGAGGAGAAAATGAAAAAGGTGTATACTGAAACTACTGTCGTAATGTGAAGCCCTGTGAAGGCTTTGGGAGGGGCAGAAACGATGTTTTTTTTTTTCTTACTTTTTCTTATCTTGTAAATCAAACCTTCACATTCGGACGAAAAAAACATACAGACCCACCCATGTGGTAGTAGGGTCCCTATGTAAGAGAATGCAGCGTTCTGACCAAGCCAGAGGAATGGGCGTGGAGGTGGAGGAAGTGACAAAGATGCCGACATGCTCTCATCTTCACAGCCCTGATTTTTCCCCCAACTCCCATCTTTTCTTTCTATTTGAATTACTCTAAAAGAAATCATGTAATTACTGACAGTAAATAAGTAAAAAAATATATATATATATATATATAATGTCGCGTTTCTATGGCGTCGAGCTTGAAAACAGGGCGCGAGCGACGGGTGCGCGCGCGAGCGTGTGCGCGCACGCGCCACCGCCGAGCCGCCTCGTGGAGAGCGCGCGCACCGCGCAAGAGGGAGGGTGTGTCCGTTGGAGGAGAAAAAATAAATAAATAAATAAAAATTTAACATTTTTTTTCCTTCTACACAAACCTGCCGAATCGTCTCTAAAATTCAAAATGTACGAATATGTATCAGAATTTTGGATATATTATAAGGAAGCTTAAAATAAAAAGAAGAGGGGAAATATGTTTGTTTAGCTTTAAAGCTAACCCAGCAAGCACAAAGCACAGCGCGTGCAATAACCGTTAACGTTTAAATTAAGCTACTTGGAGATGTTTAATAAATGAATTAATATCAGTAATTAAGACGTGAAATATAACATATATAAATATATGTGAAAGTGACAGGGCAGGTTACACCTGCTCAGGGTGATCTAATCTATAATGACATTTCCTGGATTTTTTTTTTTTTTTTTACGTTAAAAAAAAGAAGAATGTCAGACACTAACCTGATAAGAAGGATAAAAGCAAAGCGACCGCTCACAGACTTCTCGATGACGATAAAACTTACAGCGTTAACGTTTCAGCATTACAACAACCGGCAGCCGCAGCATCAGCACCACCGACAGCCCCGTTATACCGAGGGCGCGAGAGAGAAAGCGCGAGAGAAAGAGAGCGGCTCGCGCCCAAACCTGTCCACGTGCACTGATTAGGCGCACTGCATAGGGAGTGACGTCATAGGGTTCTAGAAGCGCTGAAGTGCGCACTATGGTTCACCAGGAACTGCGTTTGAGATACATCTCTTTCATTTCTCTGAACCAGGAGACTTGACGTGAAACAAAAGCTGGGAATAAAAATAAAACGTCTTGTTTATTTTCAAAGTGCATTTGGAATAATAATACTACTAATAAAAACAACAACAATAATAATAATGCTTCTTCTTCTTGCTAATGTCATCATGCACCTGCAGGTTTTCTTGATCAAATTTCAAATTTGGGATTTAAAAAAATTTAAAATGTATGCAAACTACCGATTTATATTTTATTTTAAAGGCCAATCTCTATCATAGCTTTTTAAATACCATCTAGTATGATGTTGATGGCTCAACATTTAGAGAAGTAACCAGAACCAGCCCATCCTCTACCCCCGCTCTCTCTCTCTCTCTTTCTTTATCTCCCTCACACACACACTCACACACACACATATACAGCAACGCAAATCATTCCACACTCACAGCAAATAATCTGAGTCAGTGTTTTTTTTTGTCACCTGTAGATGCCAATACTTTGCAGTGTCGCATGATTTAAAAGATGTTGAACTCACCTTCGCGACACACACACGTGCACACACACACGCGCGCGCGGTTATTGTCTGTCCAACTGCAGCAGTGTGCATTGATCAACTGAAAAGCACTTCCTCTTTTGGCCTGAGGAGGATGGGGGCGCTAAAAGGTCGGAATTATAACTGAGTGCAGTTTCTCCTCTGAGCAGAAAACTCTAGGGGCGCTATACTGACTGGATTTCAACAAAATGCAGTTCGGCCTTAAGTCTCGGAGGGGGTGCTAAAAAGACTGAGTACATGTTCACCCAGTTCTAATCAGCATTGCTCTAGTAGACACATTAAATCTCAGAGCATTGTAGCCATCATTTGTTTTGCTGTTTTCTTCGTTGTTATTAATATTAAACATATATAGGGTTCAGGATTGTACAGTATACGGCAGAGTGACACATTCTTTTTCTTAGCATAACCTCAGCAATATGATGAACTGAATTTTATTTCATTTTAACCAATTATACAGACATGACTAAGCAAAAAAATAATAAAAAATGTGTCGCACAGCCAAAGAAATAGCACAGATACACATGGTCACATGTTTTTATGGTTGATTTCAGTAGTAGTAACTTTTGTTCTACCTGGTTGTATATCTGAAAAACCCACATGCACAGTTTGATGTCTGAAGCCTCTCCGTTATCACACGCCAGCAAGGCTTCCATATAAGCACACACACACACACACATACAATTTTTTTCTCGTCTTTGACCTATTGCTGGCACAGATCTCCGCAACTTGAATTTAAAGTATAAGCTATAGTATAAGCTAAGCTATATTTAATAAAGAGCTAACGAACGTGATCTCTTGTAGGGCTAGGGTTAGTCTCTCTCTCCAAAATTATTCCGAACTCCTCATCTTCTGTTAATTCAGAGTTCATAGAAATTTGTATTGTTCTTGTTATTTTGTCCAATAAAACCTTTCTATTGTACTGTACCTTACAGTAGAGGTTAAAGTGCTCAACATGGAATTCATTCATTCATCTTATATACCAGTAATCCTTTACAGTGTTACAGGGGCCTGGAGCGTATCCCAGGGGACTTTGGGCACCAGGCTGGATGTGGTGCAACCCTGGATGTGGTGCCATTCCACAGGGCGCACACACACACACACACACACACACATACACTACAGTCAATTTGGAAACGCCAAAAATCTGCATGTCTTTAGAAGGAAAGCCAATAAGCACGGGGAGAACTTGCAAACTCCAAGCACAAACAGACCCTGGAGGTGTGAGGCCACAGTGCTAACCACTACGCCACCATGTTGCCTCAACATAGAGTTATCAAAATCTATACTGTAGTTCTAATTCTGGCCTGTGAAGAAGGCAGCACGACAGAGACTGAAAATATTTTACAAAATATAAACTGTGAAGCAAACATACACAGACTACACTATAAAATCTCGGTGAATCATTTATTTAAGACATCAAGAACATGACATAAAAAGTTTTTTAAAAAATGGTATGGCCATTTGTATGAATAGATTTGTTCTTCAATATGTTTGTGGGGTCCAGACATCGCAGAGACTGATGAATCCTGAAAGAGAGACAAAATTGTTTAAGGTTTCTTTATTTTTATCCGCTACATTCGTTTTATAGACAATCAATGCAAAGGCACAGTAACTCGACTGACTCACCTCTGATATTAAATTTATCCCGACATGATGTATTTAACAAACGCTATAAGAAAAGAACCAGACAGAGATTTTAAATCAATTCTGAATGTATTCTCCCCCAAAACCCAATATATAGTTTAAAAGAAAAAAAAAAAAGAGAGAGAAAATATAAGTTTTTTTATATGAAGTTTTCTGTGAAGAAAAAGTTTTCAGTGTCAGTGGTAAAGCTGTAGTGTTCTCTTAAGTTTATGGGCCAGGTAATGATTAAAACGCTGATGTTACCGTCATAATTGATACAGCCATTAGCGTCCTCTTGTCCTGCCAACACTTGTTCAACCTCCTTTTCTGTCATTTTCTCGCCTACAACATTAATCCGGACTCAGTTAGGGTATTTCACTTCATCACAGCATTCACTCCAACTACAAACCTTTTGATGAATCGGCATATGGCTGTCTAGAGTAAAGGATTTCAGTCATCCAAAATAATGTTAAAGAATTGCTACGGAGTTGGCTCGTGATAATGCTCATAAGAATATTTGCAGAAATTTCATAGGAATGATAGCAATCTGTGTTAAAAGAAAAACAAGTGTCACGAGTGTGCATGACAACAAGCAAGAATCCACCGAATAAAAGCATCAGCCAAAGGAACCTGTAAATGTAAATGTAATTTATTTACCTAATGTTTGTAGCACATGGCGAAGCTCTGCTCCCATTATGGTGCCATTTCCTTCTTTGTCAAAAACCCGCAAACCTTCCACAAAGTCCTCAAATGTGCCACGGACCTTTGACTTGGACACATGCTGAAACATGGGCAGGAAGGTCTCAAAGTCCATGAGCTTGGTGTTCAGTTCTGGAGATCAGATGACGATCATGAACTTTAAATACTGTAGAAGACACTAAATTGGATTTGAATGCTGGATTAAACAGGCAATTAAATCACTATCTAGATACAAGATTAGCAACATTGCAGTGGTTTTAGATCGCTGACCTTCAGGTTTGGGTTTGCCCAGCACCCTCATGACCTCAGCGTTGGTAGGGTTTTGCCCCAAAGCTCTCATCACATCTCCACATTGAGCATAAGAGATCTTCATGTCTCCCTTTGGTGTTCTATCAAACAGCATAAAGGCCTCTTTAAATTCTGTTAGGACAGAGAATAACCCCATTATAAAAAGGTACAGAAGTTATAAAAAGACATTATTCCGTCCATATTGGACCATATGAGGTCAACCAAATGGTACATATTTTAGGATGTCCTCATTAGGACAGGATGACATGATGAAATATCATTACAGCAATATATTGGTTTCATTTTTTTTTTTTTTTTAGAAAATGTGGACATCATCAGATAATACAGATTGTTAATGAATATATATGTTTTGTAAATATTTATTAATAAAAATACTTTACTGTTAGCAATAATACAGTACTTGTATCAAATATTCTGCTTTAAGTCTTATGAAATCACAGATTATTTGGTCAAAAGTTTAAAATATATAATTTTAGAATGGTGAACCAGAAATACATAAATAAATGACCTTACCTTCAATCTGATCTGCGGTGAACTCAATCTAAGAAGAGAGGCAACAAATATTGACATGCCACTTATAAAGCACCTGACAATCCCACTCCACTCTACACCATATCACACCACACCACCTACAACACTGTAGGTTACTATTGGTTTTTCTCTCGTGTGCCCCCCTGTGGATTATTTGGTCATCAAAGCTATTGTTTTTTTGCAGTGGTTGGTTTTTTTATGCATTTGAATTTTATTACATTTTGCTGTTGATAATACCACTGGATGCATCCTGTCGACAGGTTAGTTTGACATGTGACATCTTCCAAATATATACACGTAAATTATTCCAGCTGTAAATATGTGTGTCCCTGGTGCAATTGACTGGTGTCCCATCTAGGTTGTATTCCTGCCTCACCACCATAATCTGTGTCTCCAATATAGACTTTGCATCCACCAAACCCTGACAAAAGTTAAGTTCTTCCTGAAGGTGAACAATTGAAATTCTTGCGATTGATAATTACATGGAGAAGGCTCATTAAATTTAAAGTGATTTATAAAGCATCCTAAATTTAACTCAAAATCGTTTTTTGTTTTCTGGAATTATTCCAGCACACCCATTTACCATCCAAAGTACCATAAAGAAACCTATTCTTGAAGACAAGTCCATAAGTATGGAGTGTGAAGTCAAGTTGCCTGACATTTTCACATTCATTCTGCCAACCTTCATAGTTATTATTTTTTTAATAACTATTGACTTTTGTCCTCTTTCTAAACCATTGCCAGTAACTATAGAACCTATTTTTTTCACCAGGTGGCAGCAGAAGTTACCATCATCAAGGATTTTAATGTTGGAATAACGCTTGTCTTGGTGATAAAGTAGACCTGGAATTGTAATTTTTAAATAAACTACTTTTATTTTGTCAGCTTTCCCCCTGAAGTACACCTTAAGCGTTCAATGTAGAGTAAAACACTATACACTTTCCCTAAAAGAAAGGATTCAGGAAAAAGCCAAAAACATTAGTTATCCAAGGAAGCGTGTGGATGCAAGAGTTGCACACTACAAGTGAAGCATGGAGCTTTGCAGTTGAGGTTTACCAGAGCAAAAGTGGGTTTCTAACCACACTGGCATTTGAATTCACAACCAATCTGGTTACTGGCACACGAACCCTAAGTAACCCATCAGCTTCAAACAAAGGAAGGACCACCCAGACTTGTACCAAATGGTACCCAACTGTCCACACTCTAATCAGCAGAGCTACAGATGCTCACCATATCCCTATTAAGAGGCAGCCTGTTCAAGGTCATTCCCGTTTTTCCATCCAACCATTACAAGATCTAAGTATAACAGACAACTGTTTCAAAACCCAAGGGGGAACACTGAATCTCCATCATTCTGCCGCATCCCTGGAACCGTTCCTGGATTAGAAGCATGTTGGCATTCAACAACAGATCTCTAATGTAGATAACACCAATCACGTAGAAGGAAATTAACATGTAATGGAGATACAGTGGGGGAACTGCATGAAATGATCATGAAGTTATTTTAGTCTTGGTTAATATGCTTCTCTCTGGAAATGTCCTGTGAATGAGCTGTTAGTATTGAAATAATAAGGTATTAGAGCATATTCGTTCCTTTGCAGCCAAAACTGTTAGAGTTGCTATTTAGAAAATTGTTCAACATTTCCAGACTAAACTGATTTGAGAATTTAACAGCACGGTGGTATAAAAGCCAAGATACACTGATACACTATGATTAAACTACTAACAGAACTGCCATTAGGACAAATGGGAGAAAAAAAAAATCTGAAACACTAATAATTTTACCAATACACCGGACTGTTCCGGTTAACAAAAGAACGAAAAATAAAAGAAAATATTATTTCTACCTCATTTTGGAAAAGACACAATAGAGGCATAGAATTAAGTTCGATCTCCTTTTCTTAGTTTGTGTATAACACACCCATTATTAGTGAAATAATTATCTATAACATCTTAGTTACTCACTGCAATGCTCTTCGGGTTAAAATCAGGTTCCCTGGGCTTCTCTGGTTCAGGTATAACTGCGTTACTTGACTCCTTCTTGGGTTCAACCTTTTTTGGCGCCATAATTCTTACTTAACAAGTAAGAACTAAAGAATTAGAAGGAAGCTTTGAAATGAGGCAGAGAGAAATATCATCAAGTGGGTTTTATACCCCCATCTAGTTCCCTCAGGCTTAAACCGGAGGGACAGACCAAACATCTGAGACACCATCATGAACCATACAAGGTCTCGAGGCTAGAGTACTGAGTGACGAGGCTCCAGTATAATCGCACTCAGAGGACAGTATCAGCATGTCCACACATTGTTCTCACTATGAGGACCATGGGTTAATGGCAGCGGTATTAGAGTTATTTTGTGGGATGGTGAGATGGTGAGTTAGGAAGACTGGAATAGACAGATACTGGTCATGTTTGAGGATAGGTAACTTTTTGAGTTTATGGGATGGAAGTATAGTCCAAACATCTGCATAAAAAAAAAAAAATTATAAAAAATAATAATAATAAAAAAATAATAATAATAATGGTTTTAACTAAATTATATGACATCACTCTTGAATTCTTGACTAGCAAGTAGGTGTTGATTAATTTTCTATTAACAGCAGTTCGGAACATACTGTAGATTTGCACAAAGGCAAATTCCAGGTTTATGTCAATTGAATTAACTTAATGTATTATATATTTTTAGTAAATACTAATCCAAGGACTTGTATGGCAAAGCCGAATTTTCTGTGAAAATATATTTTATGCAACATTTCAACAAGAACTCGTCAGTTACAGGTAAAGCTATAATTTGGAAAAGTCTTCAGGACAGTTTATACTATACTATACTATACTATACTATACTATACTTCAGTTTATACGTTGCAATTTCTCAGTAACACCTCAAGCTTGTCTGAATCTATGACCAGAACTAGGTTGCAACATTAACAACATTAAACTATAAATTACACACAATTTTTTTTTTTTAACATTGGCAGATTGCTGATGTATAAAAGGAATAAACCACTTCAGGAAGTGCTGTTATTGGAAATTGTGGGGTAGTAATCCACAGTAAGTCCACCTCCTCACACCATCTTGTCATTGATTATTTTTCTGTAACAGTATGACCTCAACTGAAATAAAATTTCTTACTTTTTTTTGTTTACTCACTAAATTGTTATTTATATTGTCCTACATCATTTCTCATTTAAACTGCGATGTTAGACATCTTTTAATATTTGCTATTTAAAATTTGATTCTGACGATCCACACAAACATGTTAAGGTCTCCTCTGGTTTTATCTAATCTGAACACAAGGATACAATCTAATATGAATGATATAAAATCTTGGAATTGTTTCTTTCCCTATGACTAAAAATAAATAAATATTTTTCACAACACTATGGGAGACGCCCTGTCCATTCACATCAGTGTTCTTTTTTAAGACCACAGCGTAGCTTTTTACAGCTGAACTAACAAACTTGAGGAGGAATGTGTTCTGGGATCTGTTCTCATGGAGGAGAAGAGGACGGATGGACCACTGAGGAATTACACAAGATCTGAGAGCATCATTCTCAGTATAGTAAGATGCTACAAAGGAAGGAATGGCATTTATAGACAACATTAGACTTCATGCAAGAAGCGATACACAAACAAATTCTTTGCTTATTTTTTGATTGTATAAACTTGTATTATATTGTATATTTTCAAACTCATTCATTACTGGCATTCACTAGTGTTTTCTTATTTTTGATTTTCTCTTAGCTAAGAGAATAATTTACAAATGACAAGACCACTCTTACCAAAATGTCCAAATGTCCTTTAAAAAAAAAATGCATTAAATGTTTTAATCTTTTTTTAATTACAGATTACTTTGCCGCTAACTTGGGTGCAACAGGACAAACAAATTGATGACAAGCAGAAACTGTGGTAACACCTGGAAGAATTTGACTTCAAAGTCACCATGATTATATAGGCCCTGTCTACTACTGCTATGCCATGCACACCCTTGGGTTCGAGTTCACTGATTTGCCAATCAGGTTAGTATGTAGGAGAACTACCTCTTTGTAAAATCTTCCCATTACAATGCTTTATCTAATTTATCAGTTACAAGGGACTATTGAACCAACAGAGTGTATCCAAACTTATCGGTCTCCTGGTCAGGAAAACTTTCTTTTTTCAACTGCTTTGTTGATATGTTCTAATGTGTTTCCAACCCTGCACCACAGGGCAAAGAAATTGATTACTCACCCAAGGCCAGCGCAGATTAACTGAATACACTGAACCATCAGTGCCAGAGCCCACTCTTAAGGTTTCGTCAGGGTCTTAACTCAGAAAAACTCAAGGAGATGTGTGCCGGAATGACAAGATGATAGTCAGCTTGCTCATAGACCCTCATCTGGTCTAGAACATCGCCACCACTCCATGGCCAACACCGAACACACCAGTATTCTTGAGCATACGCCACTAGAGACAGCACAAGGTGCTGACCAGAGAGAAGTCAGCTGCATGGACAGATTGTATTCCTATTGTGGAAAACCACTATGTTTACTTATTTGACCAAACCACATTAGAAGAATTTAACATTCTTATGCAACCACTGCCTCACACTCTTCATATTCACACTGTTAATGTGAGATCCATTGGGGAAGGCATGATTGCACTCAGAACCAAAATCACCTTCTTATACAGTAAGTGGATAAATCATATCTGCATGGGGTTTCCAGGGATGTGTCCATACAACCCTTAAAGAGATAACTTACTGTCCATCCAAATTATGTTAACAGTGGCTCCTCACACCACACCTCACGCTTACTTGAGCCACAGTTGAGTGTCTGCAGTGTTTCACAGAGATCACCAGGAAATGCCACAATCTCAAGGATGTTTTCAAACAGACCAAGGTTCATTTTGCCTTAGATTCTGCTACAAAATTAACCCTAATGTGGTATAGTGGTTAGCGGCTAGTGGTCAGCGGTTAGTGGTCACCTTGCCCCTCCAGGGTCCTGGTTCAATTCCTGGCCAGGTTTGATTCCAGTGTCTGTCTGTGTGCATGGAGTTTGCATGTTCTCCTTGTGCTTCGTGGGTTTCCTCCCACAGTCCAAAGACCTGCAGATTAGGCTAATTGGCACTCCCAAATTGGCCTGAGTGTGATGTGTGTACCTTGTGACAGATTGGCACCCTGTCCAGGGTGTACCCCACCTTATAGAGCCCTAGGATAGGCTCCAGCAGACTGATTTTCTTTTCTTTATGTGATTTCGACCTATGTATTTATGCTCATTCCTTTGCTTATATGAAAATCTTTTAACAATTGTCATTGTCGCAAAGCAGCTTTACACAATCAAAAGAATTATTTAAGTTTGGATGAAATTTTAATTCGTATGAATCAAAATGGTCTGATAGTCCCTTTGTCCCTGATGAGCAAGCTGAGGGTGACAGTGGCAAGGAAAAACTCCCTGAGATGGCAATAGGTAGAAATCTTGAGAGTAACCATACTCAACAGGGAACCCATCCTCATCTGAGTGAAACAGAAAGCAGGAATTGATCTGCATTCATACTGTGTGTGCCAGTAGGTGGCAGGCAGTTCAGTATAACAGTTGATGTTAATTGATGTTAGTATGGAGTCCAGTTAGTTATTGGAGGCTCAGGTAGACTTGGAGAATTCCAGTCTTGAAGTGAATGCAACAAACTGAGTGACTGCAGCCAAGTCAAGTCCTCAAAGAAACAGCTGTCAACATCAACCAAGGCCAGAACCGTCTTCATGGTAGAGTGAAACCTTCCCCAGACACCACACGCATCCCAAAGAGACCACATGGGCATCCATGTGATGAGATCTCCAGCCAGAACCGGGACACCAGGTTCTGAGTCAGACAGGTCCAGAGGGCAGACGAGGTCTGGATCACTGGCAGCTCAGAAACTACATGTGTAGCTCATCAGAAAGAGGGAAAGAGAGAGAGGGGGAGAGATAACAGTTCACAGTCACATAATATATAAAGTGCGTGTACACTTAGTATAGAATGCAAGCAGGGACTCTATGGCAGGATTAACTATGACAGCATAACTAAAAGAGAGAGCCAGAAGGAAACACAGACATGAGGGGGAACTGAGATGTAAAGCAACCAATCACCTCACCGTCAACAAACCTGAGTGATGAGAGTGGGGAGGACAGCATCTAAACATACCAGTTCACCATAATACCCTACGTCCATATCTACTCCTTAACCTAAGGCCTATTTACAAAAATGCTTGGCTAAATAAATAGGTTTTTAGTCTAGACTTAAACACTGAGACTGTGTCTGAGTCCCAAACACTATTTGGAAGGCTATTCCATAACTTTGGGGCTTTGTAAGAAAAAGCTCTGCCCCTGCTGTAGTTTTAATAATACGAAGTAGGCGTGGCAGATCGTAAGACACTAACAGTTCACTCAGATACTGCGGCGCGAGACCTTTTAATGCTTTATATGTCAAAAGTAGTATCTTAAAATCGATGCGAAATTTCACTGGGAGCCAATGCAGTGTAGATAAGATAGGGGTGATGTGCTCGTATCTTCTGGTTCTAGTGAGGCCTCTCGCTGCTGCATTCTGTACTAACTGAAGCTTGTTTATACACCTAGTTGAACAACCGGACAGTAAGGCGTTACAATAGTCCAACCTAGAGGTGATAAAGGTATGAACTAGTTTTTCTGCATCGTTTAGTGACAGTATGTTTCTTATCTTGGCAATATTTCTAAGGTGAAAGAAAGCTATCCTGGTAATATTATCTACATGAGCTTCAAACGAAAGACTGGAATCTATAATCACACCGAGGTCTTTTACTGTTGCACTTGATAGAACAGAAAGGCCTCTCCTTCCATGAAATACTAACAATTTAGTTTGACGCCATTTCCGTTCGAATTTTCTGTTTTCAAGTGCGCGTGTGATCATTATACTAGGAAGCGAGTTTCTTATCTCTAATATTTTTTTCTTTTAACTGGAGCTAAGGTATAACGGAAAGTCGACTCTAAATATTCAGTCGCTTGATTGAGTTCTGTGGAGTCAGACGGTGATCCAATCAAAGTTGATGACTCTGGGAGATTATTGATAAAGCTCTGTGCGGTAGTTGATGTGAATGTGTGCTTAATGCGGTAGCGCGGTGCCGTGCCTAAATTATAACTATGACACGCTTTAATTGAGAAAAGATAACGATCTGAGATAACTTCAGACTGTGGAATTGTGGTTATATTTCTTATACTTAATCCGAAGGATAATATTAAATCTAAAGTGTGACCTGCTTTATGAGTGGGTCCTACTACACACTGATTTACTCCTACTGAGTCCAGTATGGACAAGAATGCTGTTCTCAGAGGGTCTTCTGGATTCTCAAAATGAATATTAAAGTCTCCAGCAATTAACATTTTGTCTACAGAAATTATGAGAATGTTCACTTCTATGGATACCTCAGAATAAGAGTGGCATAAATATTGTCTGTTTTCCAATACTCAGGTTTAACATGGGCAGCAGATTCTGGCACATGACGGTACTTCATCAGAATGTAATTCCTGTAGTTTTAACATGGGTACAAACGATAAAAAAAAAAAGAAAAAAAAAAAAGAAGAAGAAGTCCTACCCTTCGATTCACAGGTCGACTGTTAAATATACGCATGTGACTCAAATAAAATGTCTATTAAAAGCACAAAACTATGAAATACCTCAGTAAATTCGCACGTGAATGTATTTTTACTGCGCATGCGCAGAAAGCCTGGGTAGGAACTAATGATGAGTAGGACACCGGTCAAAAGCTAGGCAGAGAGGAACGCTACTTTAAGATGTAATTATTTAACGTAATAATTATTTATTTTAATAATGAAATAAAGTCATTTAGTCACAATATTCAGCTGCACTTAATATAATTTATTTACCGTGAAAAAAAAAAATCTAAACTGTATTCCGTTTATTTGTGTTCGTGTACGCGGGACGCCGGACAGACGAGTGTCGATGTAGGCAAGTAAACGTGTGAAAAGCACGTGACCTGAGGCTGAGCTCTGATTGGATTTTGTCAAACCCTCCCACTTTTGTTCTTAGCGAATCAATATTGTTTTTAAACATTTGGGCTCTTGTGATTGGACCGTTCTCAATGAGACTTTTCCAGCACTTCTTATGGCAAGCAGAGCTGCTGACTGGTTGCGATGTGAGTCATGTCTTAATCACCTGATTAAGGCGAGTATTCAAAGTTTAATTTTCATTTTGTTTGCGCCCTCCCCGCAATTTTTTGCACCAGCTGCCGCTGAGTACAGCATTATAGAAAGTACAGGAGACTAAACAGATCACTGTTAAGTAATGGCATCCACTATGGCTAGTCATTGCAGTATCAGAATAGCCCTGATTGGCCAAGATATTAACCAGACAAGATTTCAGAACCTTTAAACACTACCTCTGGCCACTATGAGTATTGTGTTCTTAATAACCAGCTATTTGTCTCAAAGGGAAAAGGTGGATCATAGTAAAGTTTCCATTGCTGCACTTTGTACTCTTTGCAGTTCTACAGCTGATTCCTTTATGGAAAAGAAGGCCAAGCTTCATCAATAGGTGGCCAAGCACCCCACTTGGGGCCACACAGCCATGTATGTTTTTTCTAAAGCTCAAAGGGGTACTAGTCACAGCACTATCATCAAATGCACAGCCCTTTCCAAGAAGTTCATAATGGTTGCGTATGCCTCCGAAATGGCAGCAGGAGCCATTTTGTTACAGTTATTATAGGAGAAACCAAAACTTTCCTGATTTCCTCTCACCATCCAAAGACCACAGGCACATCTCAAATTGCTCGTAGTGCATGAATGTGTGTGTGAATGTCCTAAAATGGGAATAAATACAGGTCACCATTGGCCTCCATGGTCTCAAGTTGGATGGACACAAAAGTTCCTAAATGGATGGATGGATGATTGTGTGTACGAATATGCATCAGGAGTAGCTCAGTGGTTAAGAGCTTCCCCTTGAACTCAGGTTCGGAAGGTCTCAGGTTCAAATCCCACGACTACCAAGTTGCTACTGTTGGGGCCTTGAGCAAAGCCGTGAATGCTCAACTGCTCCAGATGTATAATGCGATAAAAATGCAAGTTGCTCTGGATAAAGGTGTCTGCCAAATGCTTAAGTGTACAAATATGTTCTTTCTGACCTGTAAAGATGGTAAATGGATCCAGGGTGGTCCAAAACATAATATTTACAGTTTGTGAGAAAAAAAAAATTATTAAAATGCTTGATCTGTTTTTTTTTATTTTTTTTTTATTTTTTTATTTTTTTTGCAGCAAAATATTTCCATTACGATGGTTTCAAATAGTTGACACCTGGATCTTTTCAGTAGGTCAGATCATTTGGCTCAACTCACCATTAAGAGTCAACTCATTCAGCGATCAAAAGACTCACTGGCATTACCATCGACTATAATTGCCATACTTTTATTTTACAGACTACTGCTAAAATTGTTTCAATTGAGACATGAGTATGGACATGGCATTATATCATCTATCAAGGTGAACTTTTTAAAATAATTTTTTAACCTCTCAGTAGATTACATCTGGATGATGTAACAATTTCGTATAGTTATAAGCATTGTCAGACAATTCTAAACACATACAAAGGTACTGCAAACATGCAGAGAGAAAACGATATTCATACGGTCGGGATTATTTCTGTATGACGCACTAGACACAGTGACCAGCAGATGGCGCTCCAGCCACACACAAAAGCTGAAATAACCACGTGAAACTGAGAAGGCTGCTCTGGTTGACAGGTGTGTTTGGAGCAGGTGGAACTGTGAGAATTTTGGTTGAACAGCTTAACATTTCACACTCGCAATACCACAAATACCGCTGAGTAATATTAGGCGTCATGTCTGAAAAGTGTGTGATGATTTAGACATGAAGACGTTCACACCGCCAAACTCACTCACTCTTACTCGATCACTCATTGTATATACTGCTTTATCCTGTATTCTTTATTCTGGGGCAGCGCCGAGTTGGGGGTGGGGGGGGGGGTTATAGCTGCTGGTATAGAAAATTAATCAATCATCATCTGATCAGTCAACGGCACTGTGGAATAAATGGGAAAATAGGCCACTTCATCAAATGATAACAATATAAAACATTGTTTCATTTGTGACATTTGTCAGATTACAAAGCTCTTTAATTCAGATTGGGTGGTCAGTGGGAATCAGATTTTTTTTTTTTTTTTCCCCGCCTAGAAATGTCTGAGAGAACACATTCAATGCATGAGTATACTGGCTGTAACTGGCAGACGTCCATCTGTACATGAAGGCACTCTATTCATTACACATCCTGTTTTTCCCCTCAGATGGTCAAAAACAGGCGCCCTAATCTTGCACGAATCTGCATTCAGCATTATATCATATTCACCAAAATAAACATTATTTACAATTAGTTTATCAGTTTCAGACCAGTCAAGCAAGGGGAAAGAAAGGATGGAGCGTGATCCGTGGTCCGTGTGGCACCATTGGAATGAAGGCCATTACACTGACCTGTGATCAGTTTGATCATGATTGTGATTAAAAGGCTTTTTACATTTCGCAGTTTATCTTTAAGACAACGAGCTGTTTTGATATGGACGTTTAGTTTATTTAAATAAGATGTTTGAAGCAGCTATTATCATAAAGCAGCTATTATCTACAGTATTAAATACATCACTTCCTGATTTCCCCCCTTTTGGATGTTGCACTTTGAAATGATTCATAACTAAATACATTGTATCGTTTGTATTTTTGTCTACAGTGTACGTTAAAGGTCTAGGAATCATTCCAGGCCACAGACTGAACACATGCATCATTTGCTCAAATTCTACATGTCACTTCTATCATGTCACTGTGTGCTGGATCAGCTGTAAGCTGCCAAGCCATGTAAATTAACACACACATTAACACGCTGATGATCCTGCAATAGAAGTCATAACTAGGCGCCATGTCTGTGCGAGTGCAAGCAGAATCACTTCCCAAACAGGGAATTGCCTGGTATGTGACAACTGACACACACACACACACACACACACACACACACACACACACACACACATACAATATACACAGAGTATACATGATACTGCAGCCTCATGTCTGAAGACACCTAGAGGACAACATGAAGTTAGAACTAAAACACTTGGCCTCATGCTATGATAAGAAGTTGATTCTTTATTCCAAAGCAACTTATTGGTTGCCACTGTGGTTGATTTTGTGCATCTGTAATCAAGTTACTGATAGTGAGCCAAATGAGTTATGCTTCTGCTTTGATCTGGTTAACCAAGGTCTTTTTGGGTGCACCTTCCAATCGAATCCAATTTAAGGTCCATTCCCACCACGCCAACGAGTCATCTCAGATGTAATTGTCTGATGGATTGTTCAATGGTTTCTCGTTGGTGGCTTCTCAAAAAGGAGATGGCATCAAAAAGGCTGATGTCCAGGATCGCACAAAGGAATGTTTCCAGGCTTTAGAGGTTCCTTCCCAGCAGGGTCCAAAGTCTCAGGAGCATAGAGCATAATTGGGATGATGGAAGCATTGAAAACTCTAATTTTAGCATTGAGCCAAATATAATAGAAAATATATAGCCCTCCCATATAGGCAAGTAACAGGTGAAATTTATTAAACACACCATGTGATTTTTATACATCTATAGTTACTTTAAAGATTTGGTTCCTGTCTCACTCACTCAGGTGATAGCAGTTACTGTATAAACAGCCATTCATTCACCAGGAGTAAAAAAAAAAATCAGCTTGTCGTCTTACCAAGAAACCATGGCCAGAAAAAGTACCTTTACAAAGCACTGACACTGGAGACTCCTTCCAATCATAATGAAGGATGTGTCTCTTTATGTCCATTTTTTTGTTTGTGTGTTTAAAAAATGTATTATAATTTTTTTTTTAAAGCTGCAGTTTTACTGTACTGTACTGTACTACCATACAGTTCCCTGTGTAAGAGTGTGTCACTATGGTAACAACATCCTACTAGAAGTAGTGCCGTAATCTATACAAGTAAAAGACAGGTTTTGTCTGTACATTGGTCATAACTCCCACTTTCAATTATATATTTACTGTCCATTTAATACATTGCAGGACCTGAAGCCAGTCTCAGGAAATTTTCTGTCTGTATGTCAGTATGTATGTCTGTCCAGCCAGATTTTGTCACTGCTTCACATAAAACTGGCTGGACAAAATTTAATGAAAATTTTGCGGTGCTAAGGTATTTGAGTAACATGAATCCTGCACCATTATTTAAATCAAAATGTTGAGTGGAAGTGAAGTCATGAGCAGTGAGCAGTTATGTCCCAGATTATAAACCCCATGTTTTGACATTGTACTGCACATGCATCAAACTGTGAGTGCGGCTAAAATCGTCTGCTGGACAGAATTTAATTCAACTGTACAGTACTTGGGTATCTCCCTGAAGTTTAACCTGCACCATAAGTCAAATCAAAATATGGAGTGAAAGTGATGTTATGAAGAGTTATGTGCCAGATTTAATAATCTACTTTAAAATAAGCTACTAATGCGCTGCTTGCTCAATGTAAACAAACAGCTGCACCAATTGATATTAATTAGAAAAGATAAAGTGAATATTTTTACTGGGATTAGTTCATATTTTCACTTTGGCTGAAATAACAGCGCTGAAGTGGTAGAAGTGAATTTTAACACGCTGGAGTCGTTTTAAGACAAAATTTCATCTTTATCCGATCGACTTTTTCCATTTCTCATCTGTGATTCTCTCTCTTATTACCAAACAGGGAGTGTATTTGTCCGACGACGAAGGAAGTACAGCTTAGTGTAAACAAGGCATAAACACACAAACCTTTCTATATCCTCTCTTTCCCACCGACTGTAATAAAATTAAATGAAAGTAAATACAAAATCTTTCCGTGAAACTAGGTACTTTTTGTACAATGTCCTAATATTTCGCTACCAATCCAGTGAAAACATATGCCATATAATGTTGTCAAAACCAAACAGAATTTTGTGAATTAAAAAAAAAATAAATGAAGGGGTTCATCTCTGTTGCAGGCAGACACGAATGTACCCATAGCAAAGAAACTCCAAGATGAGATCTCATGTTAATCTATTCTTTGTCTCCTAGACAGAAATGAGCCATCTTTGAGACTTGAATAAGATTTAGACATTTTCTTCATCTGTGTCTCAAATGTGGCTCATTACCTTTAAATCTCAGTGAGAGTTCATATTTGTCTTTTGTGAGACTCACATATGCAAAGATGAGCCGTCTTTGAGACTTGAATGAAATTTTAACCATTTTCTGCATCTTCTCAAATGTGTCTCAAATATGGCTCATTACCTCTAAATCTCGGAGAAAGTTCATATTTGTCTTGTGTGCAACTCACATATTTTTTGTTTCTCACACATAAAGTATACAGTACTTGTAAACTGTGCATTTGGGTTTTCTGATATGTTCTGATGCGATTCTTTTTAAAAAGAAATGCTTAGCCATACGTGTATAGTTAGTTAAAATGAATTCTGTATGTTGAAGAATATATTCTGCTGAAAAAATGTCACTCTATTTTGCACAATCCTGAGTCATATAGAGTATATTTATTAAAACATAATGCAAAGAATGGCTAAAAATGCTTTGGGGTTTAAGGGCTAGGGTTCTCTGACAAACAGTGCCATATACACTAAAGACTGTTTAGTGCTTTTTATATACATCCATTTACTCTTATCTTCATCTTATATTTTCACACAGATGGAGGGGAGGGGAGGGTTAGTAGGTTGGATCTCTCAAATGAAGATATGTAGGTTGGTAACAACTAAAGTAATTTACAAAATTGCTTTGTAATAGATAAATGTTTTATTTTAAAATCTAGCTTGTTTATTAAAAAAAAAATCCAACCACCAGTTATATTACTGTACAGTACACCCAGGTGTCGCTAGTCAATCAACATGGCAAATGGCAAACTTACTTTACATTCTGTACAAATGTCATTACCAATAAAGAACTAAAATACAATATTAGAATATTTTTATCAAGAAGTGAAGCAAAGAGATAATGTAGAGATAATAGTGTTCAATGACTTCTGTATACGCTTATCATTTGAGGCCAAACCTATTTTTGATTATACATTTATGACTAACATTTTTCATGGCCAACCCAATTAAAACTACAGTACATATATATTCTAATAAAGACATACTTTCCCACAATTTCTCCCACACATGCTGCAAGCTTGCAAATGTTTAAGTGGCCAGTGTGTTAGAGAAATGTGACGCGCATCGGCAGGCCTCTGTGTCAAGTCAGCAAAAAAATAAATAAAATAATATATATATACATATATATATATATATATATATATAGTCAGCTAGCTAGTTACAGTATAATTATCAGGCAGGCAGTGTGGTTTGACATATTAAGTTACCTTTTACCTTTGTTTTTAGCAGTTTTTGCAAACCAGTAATTTGTTCATTGTTTAATAGTAATTACCAGAACATTTAACTTTAGAGACATCAGTTAATTATATTCTATAAATAAAGACCAATATGTTTGTTTGTGAAAAGGTTATCTTGGTAATTATATACATTTTACTTTAACGGGGTTCTTTTCAGAAGCATGCCACCTCAGGAGACCAAGAATGCAGGAGAGAATGTTCCGGAGTCTCCATCAGCACATCATCATCAGGCAGGTAAGCAGCAGCCCATGAGCAAGCTCAAGCCCACCCCTCAACCTTCAGACATTTTGGAATGCAGTAGCTGAATGGTGTTTAGATAAATCTAATATATATATATATATATATATATATATATATATATATATATATATATATATATATATATATATATATTATCTTGTTCCATTAGATACTAAGCAACTCGAGGAGTTTCAGACTTTGTACAAACTTGTTGGACATCCACCACAAGAGAAGACTGATGTAGTCAGTGAGAAAGAACTTTTCCTGGCATTGACCCATTCTTGTAGCCCTCACATACAGCAAGCAACCAATTTGCCTTTTTCAGAATTTTCATCTCCTTTTTGACTGAATTTTTTCACAGGAAAATTGTCACAATGCTGTGGATTTTTTTTCTGTAATTCTTTGTGTAACTCCTGTATAAATCATACTATGAGTTGAGCAGTGTGACACTTAATATCTTTGTCAGGTTTTAAGACATTTTGTGTCATTTAGTGTCTTGGTTTGCCAGATTTTGCTGGTGTGTTATATTGTGTGAATTGTAAATTTATTACACTTTAGGCTGTTAATTGAGGATTTAAAAATATATATATATGTTCAATAAAACTATAATATTTCTCATTTGTGTTTCATGCATCCCATTTATATCTGACTTTAATCTCATTATGGTCTAATATATGGCTTATTTGCTTCTCCTTTAAATGCAGTTCTGTTTCTCATGTACATCTCAGATTTCTCAAATGATTCTCAAGTATGTCTCGCTTTGTGCCTCAGTCATGTCTCTTTGTTTAGAAAAGACAGAATCGAGCTTGTAACGAGACAGCTCAGTTGAGTCTCATGAGACAAGAAGAAGGTCATTCGGAGCAACAAAATTTTGCTATGGGTAGGCTTCAACTTGAAATAAAATAAAATAAAATAAAATAAATAAAACTGTTCAGCTTATTTTTAGCTTTCCCCTTGTGGAAATATTTCTACAAACTTCTTCAGCTAAACCTACGATTTGACTTGTGCCAGCTGTTAGAGATCAAACAGAATCTACAGCTTCTGACCAATCAGAATCCAGAATTCGACATCAAAGGCTAGAGTCTGCAGGGCTCCTTTTAAACCGCGTGCCACAAAGTTGACATCCATTACGCATGGTTCTGTGTGTGTGTGTGTGTGTGTGTGTGTGTGTGTGTGTGTGTGTGTGTGTGTGTGTGTGTGTGTGATTGCTGACCCTTGCTGAAAGCATGGTGGAGCACGTGTGTGCGTGTATTATCCCTGAATGGTATCCCGAATGAACCCTGGATAAAGTTGTCCTACCAGCACTCCAAGCGTACTATGTGCGCGCGCGCGCAGCTCATGTGAGATGGTGATGGTACCTGAAGTAAACTCTCAGATTTCGTCTCTGTGTGTGTGTGTGTGTGTGTGTGTGTGAAGCAGTGGTGCGCGCACTCGCTGTAGACGCGGAGAGAGTGTACACACACACACACACACACACACACACACACACGCGCGCGCGGAGAGTGAAGAATCCCGGGCTTTAGCGCGGATTTAACAGACAAGGTAAAGGCACTGGGGTTCAGCATGGAGCTGTGTGTGTGTGTGTGTGTGTGTGTGTCTGTGTGTGAGACACTGTAATAACCCCTTTCGTCCATTTTATCAACAAATTACACATTACACCCTTTAGATCAGAGGCGTCTAAAAGTATTGGCACCCCTCATCTCCTTAAGGGTTCATTGTGCAGTGACAGTTAGTAGAGATATTTGGGCTGGCGTGAGTCATAGATGAACAGGCAAAAGCTTTATTAATAGCCACACATCCAGGAGAAAAAAAAAAAAGAAAAAAAAACAGATGAGGGTACTATTGACAATTTTTACCTTTATTGTGCATCATTCACCTGGGAAGGTGCGTACGGGGTTCTGTTAGCACATTTTTACTAATTAAAATAATAAAAAAAATCAAACAACAACAGACCCATTCAGTGCAGATAAAATAAATAAAATACTAAAATTTATAAACGCTCCAAGTGTCGGAGGTATTAAAGTAAATGCTTACAAAGATATTTCAAGGGTTTGTTTGATTTCCTTCTCCTTTTTTTCGTTATAGCTATAAAGCGTCAATAAATATAGCTTTCATGAAAACAGGTTGTGATTTTCACCACTGTCTGGCTCCACCTCACGGACTCCTGAGGATTTTGGGACCCCATGTTCAGATCCATGGATAGGTCCACCTAAACTTTGACTATTAAAATCCTAGGGCTGTAAAACTGTTTGATCTTTTTTCTTTCTTTCTTTCTTACTTTACTAGTTCCTTCCTTCTTTACTTACTCACTCACTCACTCACTGACTCACTCACTCACTCACTTCCCGTACTTACATACTCACCTACCAATAATAGCTATAAAGCGTCAATAAATAAGGCTTGTGCTTTTCACCACCTCCTGGCTCCACTGATTTCCAGACCCCAGGTTGAGTCCCATCTAAATTATGACTAAACTAGCATTTTCAAAAACATAGCACCTAAAAAGTACATTTCTAACCTTACCAAGTCATTTTGAATTCAGTGCTTACAAAAATATTTTTTGTAGATCTGTTTGATCTTTTTGTCTTTCTTTCTTAACGATAATAGCTATCAAGCATCATTAAATACAGCTTTCATAAAATCAGCTTGGGTTTTTTCACCACCGCCTGGCTTCACCTCACGGACCCCCTGGGGATTTTCGGACCCCATGTTGAGAACCATGGACGAGTCCATCTAAATTATGACTATAAAAATCCTAGTACTGTAAAACTAGAATTTGAAACCTTCTTTCTTTCCGATAATAGCTGTAACGCGTCAATAAATGTAGCTTTCATAAAAAAGGTTGTGATTTTCCGCCTGGCTCCTCCTCACCCAATGTTCACATCCGTGGACAAAGCATTTAAAATATGACTGTAAAATCCTAGTACTGTAAAAGTACAATTTTTTTTTTAAAAGTACCCAAAACGTTGTACTTTAACAATGACTTAAAGGTAGAACTGTGGTTCTCAACCTCCAACAACATACCTTCAAAATGAAAGAAACACCATTTCAACATTTCCAGGTAAAAGATGCAAATGTAACTAAATAATTGTACATTTAATCCTTTTCTTCTTAAACAAACATTGATATCTTGGACATGTGCACTTTTAAACAAATGATTACACTGAAGTTAGTGTTAATGAACACATTTAGCCTAACACAATTATGTAAATGTTCAGTTCACCTCAGTGTTTTAACCCCACAGAATTAACCTACAACTAGTCTAATGTTAGACTAAGTTTAACACTTAACACTGCCGAGACAGTCATAAATGTTCATTTATACCAAATGGGATAAACAGTGCGGATTTGTAACTGATGATGCTGATTTTTTTTTCGGTTTTCTGTTGATATAACTCTATGTCTTTAGATGTTTATATTTGAAGTAATATAAGAATTCTGAATTCTACACTACAGTTTTTGAGCGGAATAAAGTGGTATTGTGTTGAATCAACGCTTGCTGTCATGTGAAATCAACACCTGCAGTATGACATGAGCTGTTGCCGCCCTTAGTGTTTCAATAACAGTTGTGTTGAATTAACACCTACTCACTCTGCTTTCATGTTGTCATAACTTTCCTAGTGTTAAATTAAAGTCAACGCTAACATCAACTGCCAATTAACATTTTATAGAGTTTCATAGAGTCTCTTAGTGAAATGGACAATGATACAGAAGTATAGTATATCAGGAAAAACATTCCACATAAACAGCATTGTGCAAAGGTTTTAAGCGATTTATTAAATGACGTAGATTAAAGAAAATGTAAGAACAGACATTTTACTACAACAGGCTGCAAACTGCTTAAAAATCACATTTTTAAATTGGTTGTTTACGTAACAATCTCAGCAGCAACCTCATTTCCCCTCTCATCTGTTCCAACCACTCCACATTCAGCATCACCTAATATGCTAACGTTGCATATAACACTATGTACTAACCACTGGCCTGATCATCTGTCATCATCTGCACCTGTTTCTCATTGCCTCATGCCTTAAGTTAAGTTAAGTTTTTTTCATGCTTGAACGATTCATAGATTACAACGTGGCTTAACAAACAAAAACATGCCTCTGAAGCTGCTCAGGTACAGGCAATAATGAGAGCCAGTAAAGCCTTCCGGAAGCCTGGTGAACCGTTCCTCAAGACTAGATTAAACATTAAGAGAGAAAATAAGAAGGTCTGGCTCTTTGGAAGAAAAATATGAAGAAATAAGGATAGGGTGAAGACTTTTGATTATTCATTTCTGTGCAAGCGTTCATGATCGTCCAATTCAATGCCCCCTAAACCCATATAAGCCCCGCCCCCTGGTGCGTGCCTGGATCTACACTGGCAGCTCACTCACAGCAAACGTGGGGTTTTTTTTTTTTTTTTTTTTTTTTTTTTTTTGCTGTATGACTTTTTTGTACATTTTATTTTGAAAAAAAAAAAAAAATGTGGCTGTTAGTCTTCTGTTATGTCAAGAATGTGGAATTTGAACAAGGTCACAGCTGAGTGACAACTGGACGTCAGACGTGTTCTGTCAGCTTGGGGCTGTGTTGAGGGGACTGTGTTGTTTTCTTGGACTGAGCAAGAACCTGATTCTGTATTTATACACTGTGGTCATTCTCTCATAAAACTCCTTGCTGCTTGCCATATTTAGCTAGATTGCTAAGTTACTGTCGTTTGTGTCTTGTGTTACTGCATTTTGTGCTAGGCAAGTTAGTCAAGCACTTCAACACAACACCGTTCTGACGTCCTGTTTAGAAGGAAATGCCTGAACTCGTGGATCATGAAATTGTAGAAATTGTTGAAACTTTGTGAAAATATGTGTCTGCCTGGATCAATGCAAACATTATTGGTTATTTGTTCACTCGTTCACTCGCTCATTAGAGATTTTGCTGCCATTTGTGCAGACTGTATTTCTACAGACATTTGAATGATTTGCGAATAATATTCGATTTTAGTTTAAGTTTAAGCTTATTTCGCAGACTAGGGTTAAATCCGTATCTTAATTCCTCCGAGCTTCTTAGTATCTCTGAGACATGATGTCACTTCCTTGTTGCTGTCTCCTTTGCGATATTCTAATGGTCATCACATTGCATGAACTTAATTCGGCTTAAATACTACTCTCTTGTCCAAACCACGGTGAAAGTCATCTGAAATGGAGTCCTGAAGTGCCCGTTGGTGCATGACCTCCTTTTAAAGGTCTCACATGCATAAGATGTCTCACGCGATCTCACCGCCTGTTTCGCCCTCCTTGTAACTTTCAGATATTTCATATGCCTTTATGTTTAGTGTAGATTCACAGATAGACGACTAAATGATGACTTTATCAAGGTTGCCTATGATTTAATACTCTGGGGTTGTGTGTGCGTGTGTGTGTGTGTGTGTGTGTGTGTGTGTGTGTGTGTGTGTCGATGAGATACGAATATGTGATCTGGTAGCTTGGCATGCAGCAGCACTTGGCATCATTAGAGCCGGAGATCTACAGTAATATAAGACAGAGGATAGAGGCACACGCACATGGAAAAGGCATTCACCTGTTGCAAAATCGAGCCCTGCTGAGAAAGACGCTGCTATTTAGGCGCAGTTGCTCTTACTCGGGAAATGCAGATTGTCTAGGAAGGATTGCTGATGCAATGAAATGTGAACTGTGATTTCTTTTAAGAGCAGGATTGAGACGGTTTTTACTCCTAGCCCTTAGAGGTCTCTCTCACACTGCACGCACCCTGTGCTCCATTCCTCTTTTTTTCTTCTTTTTTTTGTGTGTTTTTTTAGGTATCATGAGGGCTATGTATAATCTTTTTTTTTTTTTTTTTTTTATCAGAAAACTTCACTGAGTTCACTAGGGTTAATGGAGATACTTATTTCAATTGCCTTTCAAATGAATTCCTGGGAAATGATTTAAAAAATCTTTCAGGATTAATACAATTAATCATCATGTTTTAAAATATATTTTTTTAATAGCTATCACACAGAGAGAAGAACGTGTAACAGGTAAGATTAGGTTTAAGTAGACAGGTGTTTTACTCTCCATTTCCACCTACAATCGCAATTCTCTGCCCCCAGAGTCTATGGTGACCTTTCGGATAAAGTGCCTAAAAAATTAATTATGTGATTCCCTGAACAAACAAGCATTTTGGTTTCTAAACCCATTTGCTTTGCCATTTAATATGTGTCTCTTGGACCATGATTTAAAGACATTTAAAACAAAAAACATTCTATGTCATTTCCAGGTTTTTTTTTTTTTTTTTTTTTTTCAAAATACAAATAAATACAAAAAAAATAAGTTAAAAAAAGGACAGTAAATCAATACTAGTTTTCTTTAGAGAATTCTCTTATCCGAGCATTTTAAAATAAGAAGGATTGCGCAGTTACAATCACACATCGGTACATACAGTATCGCAGAGATGATGTGTGAATGTGTGAATAGTTTATATCAGGTGGTTTTACGGAATATTTTTATTTAAATGTTTGTAAATATACTTGTTTACAATTCTTTTAAAATATTATTTAAAAATATATATTATTGTTTATAATTATTATGGCGATTTCTAATAAAGACATAATCTTAATAAGCTGAAGTGGAGAGTTTGAAACTAATACTCAATTTTTTCTTTCAGTTCATTAAAGTTTCTCTTTTTTTGTTTTCTTTTATTGCTGCATTATTCAGTAGAAAAATTGCATTCAATTTTGTATTGCATTTCATATATATATATATATATATATATATATATATATATATATATATATATATATATATATATATATATATAGTTTATTATAGTTTGTATGTCAGGAATATTTTCAAGTAATTTTATTAAAATGTTTTTTAAAGCATTTAAAAATGATTTTAAAATTGCTGATTTCTAAATGTTTTAAAATAACTTTTGGAGAAACTATAATATATTAAAAAGTTTTAGAAAATTAAAACATGAAATATTTTTGGACACCATTACTGATAACTTTAAACACAATGGCTAGAAAATGATCATTGATCTCTATGGTTGTTTCAAAATATTAATAATAAACAAACAAACAAACAAACAAACAAACAAACAAACAAACAAATAAATAAACAAGAGTTTATTTTGCACTGATTACTTTTATTTGCATTATCCTCATTAAAAATACGGGTTTTAAGGTAGAAAAGTTTATTATTCATATTAACTAACTCAGGATTTTATTTATACTAAATAAACAAATAAAAAATTTAAAAAATAAATGACATCACTGATATGACTGGAAAAAAGCCTGACAGGATAAATTTAGTCCTC
>QNUK01000404.1:395000-522500 GCA_013621035.1 Clarias magur | reverse complement strand
TATTACAATTACTCTCTATTACTGTTACTCTCTGTTACTGTTACTCTCTATTACTAATACTGTCTATTACAATTACTCTCTATTACTAATACTGTCTATTATTATCTATTACTATTACTCTCTATTACTGTTACTCTCTATTACTAATACTGTCTATTACAATTACTCTCTATTACTGTTACTCTCTGTTACTGTTACTCTCTATTACTAATACTGTCTATTACAATTACTCTCTATTACTAATACTGTCTATTATTATCTATTACTATTACTCTCTATTACTGTTACTCTCTATTACTAATACTGTCTATTACATTTACTCTCTCTATTACTGTTACTCTCTGTCTATTACTAATACTGTCTATTACAATTACTCTCTATTACTGTTACTCTCTGTTACTGTTACTCTCTATTACTAATACTGTCTATTACAATTACTCTCTATTACTGTTACTCTCTGTTACTGTTACTCTCTATTACTAATACTGTCTATTATTATCTATTACTATTACTCTCTATTACTGTTACTCTCTATTACTAATACTGTCTATTACAATTACTCTATATTACTGTTACTCTCTGTTACTGTTACTCTCTATTACTAATACTGTTTATTACAATTACTCTCTATTACTGTTACTCTCTGTTACTGTTACTCTCTATTACTAATACTGTCTATTACAATTACTCTCTATTACTGTTACTCTCTGTTACTGTTACTCTCTATTACTAATACTGTCTATTATTATCTATTACTATTACTCTCTATTACTGTTACTCTCTATTACTAATACTGTCTATTACAATTACTCTCTATTACTGTTACTCTCTGTTACTGGTCCTCTCTATTACTAATACTGTCTATTACAATTACTCTCTATTACTGTTACTCTCTGTTACTGTTACTCTCTATTACTAATACTGTCTATTACTATCTATTACTATTACTCTCTATTGCTAATACTGGCTATTACTATTACTCTCTATTGCTAATACTGGCTATTACTATTACTCTCTATTACTATTACTCTCTATTACTGTTACTCTCTATTACTAATACTGTCTATTACTAATACTGTCTATTACTATTACTCTCTGTTACTGTTACTCTCTATTACTGTTACTCTCTATTACTAATATTGTCTATTACTATTACTCTCTATTACTGTTACTCTATATTACTATTACTCTCTATTACTATTACTCTCTTTTACTATTACTCTCTATTACTATTACTCTCTATTTCTAATACTGTCTATTACTATTACTCTTTATTACTATTACTCTCTATTACTCTCCATTACTGTTACTCTCTATTGCTAATACTGTCTATTACTATTACTATCTATTGATATTACTCTTTATTACTCTTACTCGCTATTATTAATACTGTCTATTACTATTACTCTCTATTACTAATACTCTCTATTGCTAATACTGTCTATTACTCCCTATTTCTATTACTCTCTATTACTATTACTGTCTATTACTATTACTGTCTAGTACTATTACTCTCTATTACTATTACTCTCTATTACTATTACTCTATTAGTATTATTGTCTATTACTAATATTCTGTATTACTATTACTCTATTACTATTGCTGTCTATTACTCTTGCTGTCTATTACTATTACTCTCTATTACTCTTACTCTCTATTACTATTACTGTCTATTACTATTACTCTCTATTACTGTTACTCTCTATTACTGTTACTCTCTATTACTGTTACTCTCTATTACTATTACTCTCTATTACTATCACTGTCTATTACTATTACTCTCTATTACTATTACTCTCTATTACTAATACTGTCTATTACAATTACTATCTATTAATATTACTCTTTATTACTGTTACTCGCTATTACTAATACTGTCTATTACTATTACTCTCTATTACTATTACTCTCTATTGCTAATACTGTCTATTACTCCCTATTACTATTACTCTCTATTACTATTACTGTCTATTACTATTACTCTCTATTACTATTACTCTCTATTGCTAATACTGTCTATTACTATTACTCTTTATTACTATTACTCTCTATTACTCTCCATTACTGTTACTCTCTATTGCTAATACTGTCTATTACTATTACTATCTATTGATATTACTCTTTATTACTCTTACTCGCTATTATTAATACTGTCTATTACTATTACTCTCTATTACTAATACTCTCTATTGCTAATACTGTCTATTACTCCCTATTTCTATTACTCTCTATTACTATTACTGTCTATTACTATTACTGTCTAGTACTATTACTCTCTATTACTATTACTCTCTATTACTATTACTCTATTAGTATTATTGTCTATTACTAATATTCTGTATTACTATTACTCTATTACTATTGCTGTCTATTACTCTTGCTGTCTATTACTATTACTCTCTATTACTCTTACTCTCTATTACTATTACTGTCTATTACTATTACTCTCTATTACTGTTACTCTCTATTACTGTTACTCTCTATTACTGTTACTCTCTATTACTATTACTCTCTATTACTATCACTGTCTATTACTATTACTCTCTATTACTATTACTCTCTATTACTAATACTGTCTATTACAATTACTATCTATTAATATTACTCTTTATTACTGTTACTCGCTATTACTAATACTGTCTATTACTATTACTCTCTATTACTATTACTCTCTATTGCTAATACTGTCTATTACTCCCTATTACTATTACTCTCTATTACTATTACTGTCTATTACTATTACTCTCTATTACTATTACTCTCTATTGCTAATACTGTCTATTACTATTACTCTTTATTACTATTACGCTCTATTCCTAATACTCTCTATTACTATTACTCTCTATTACTATTACTCTCTATTACCGTTACTGTCTATTATTATTACTCTCTATTACTATTACTGTCTATTACTATTACTCTCTATTACTATTACTGTCTATTACTATTACTTCATACTGAAATTCTCCTGATGAAAAACATGTTGTTTTTGCATGCTTGTGTGTGTGTGTGTGTGTGTGTGTGTGTGTGTGTGTGTTTGTGTGTGTGTGTGTGTGTGTGTGTGTGTGTGTGTGTGTGTGTGTGTGTTTGTGTGTGGTATGTTGTACATGCTCGATTAGTTCGGATGAAATTGCAACTTCTTGGTAGGACGTCTCCACAGCAAAAGACACCCGAGTGTGTTTGATGGGTGGCGGTTGGCACTGCATGTGGTATTGAAATTTGTCGCCATGGGAATTATTTTGCTCTTCACTCCATCTTACTGACACAGCGAGCAGGGGGCACATCTGACAGTGTCTTTCAGATAGAGAGAGACATAACTGACAATCGAGATTATTAGAGTTTATATATACAGTGCAGGTTAATGAAGCACACTTATATATATATATATATAATGTGTGTGTGTGTGTGTGTGGCGCTTCATTAACCTGCACTGTAAAGTTGCACAAAAATAGACCCCTGAGTATTAAATAAAATCAATTATTATTATTATTATTATTATTATTATTATATTATATGCTGGTCGTTGAAGTCAAAATGGGATTTTTTTAAAAAGGAACACAGTCATGAGACTACCTTTATTTTTCTGTATAATCCAATCCTACCCTCATGCACTTATCCCAGTCCATGGATGCCATCAGTAAAGTTTTCTCAGGATGCCAGAACCATGATTGGACTGTCTGCTTCATGTCTGAAACCCCGGCCTCGCATGATTGGGCCTTCTTTAATGGCCCAATCATGTGGAAATGGCTTGAAGCGAGGTCAGGACTATGTAGCAATGACTCCCAGTTGATTTCCTCTAATGTACAAGTGGTGTTGGTGTATGATTTTGTGAATTCCCACAGACAGATCCGTCTCTTCCATAAATTAGTGACAAGTTATCCATTGATTTTCAAGGATAAAACATTCCATTGAGTGACTGCAGTGGGCTCTGAGTCATCTCATTCAAGAAAATCATTCGCGGCCATACGGCCTTCTTTAAAACGTTTACACTGGTCAAATGTTTTATCGCGGCTAAGAGTCTCATCAGCATACTGTGCTTGAAGTCTTCTGGAAAAGCTAATCAGTTTTCCAAATTTGGTCACGACAAAGTCCTGGTTTGAGTTGTATTTAAAAGCGTATAAAACATTAAAACTACAACAATTGAATTGGGTTAAAGATATTTTTAAAAAAAATCTTGTTTGAAAATGACAAATAAGTCTCGGTGCATAACAACAAATCTCTCATTTTAGTGGCGGATGTTCTTAAGACATGATGTGAAGCATAGATTATTCGGAGCTCAAGATAAAAGAAGGTGTGGTGAAAGATTTAAACATGGATCTGGCCTTGTTCTCTTATTCTGAAATTCTGCTGCTGCATTTTGCACAACGTGTAGTTTGTTCTCTGCAGTAGTAGGAAGTCCTGTGAGCGATGCATTACTGCGGTCAGGACGAGTGTGATGCGAGTGAGCAAGCTAGAACGACAGAGAGAAACAGAGAGATACTTGAGTGCAGGCAGGAGATACAGAGAACATGAGAGACGGACAGGGAAGTGAGTGTGATGTGAATGAGACTGACAGTTTAAATAAAGGATGGAGAAACCTAGAGAGGAAAGAAAGTCCCTGCCTCTTCACATGGCGTCGCGCTATCAGCACTGAGTGAGCTTCGACTCCTAATGGACAGTGCGCGTTTTGTGTTCGTATCTGTAAGAAGTAGTTCGGAGCAGGACAACATTTAATGGATTAGGATGTGTTACTCATACATCCTTCACAATCCCAATTTACCACTTACGTATTAATTAAACAGATGAACAGTTTGGAATCAATAAAAAAAAATATATATATTATTACCTGAAACACAATTTTGCCCATGACAAAATGTTTTATTTGAAACACACAGCTATATATATATATATATATATATATATATATATATATATATATATATATATCCTCCTTTCACAAGCTTTGAAGTCCCATGTTTTAGAGAAACCATGACAGGAAGCAAAAGGAAGCATGAAAGGATAGCAAAAGTCGACATAACTTGAACAGCCAATTGCACTGCTTGTTTTTTGCCTTGTGAGCAGTGAAGCCGAGCAGGACGGTGCTTCTCCTCTTGCTTCTAGCACTAGCATTGGCGCTAACACAGTTTTGATGATGCACATACTGTACAGTACTATTTTCATAAGAAATTAAACAGAAACATTAAATGACAATGATCCACATTTTGCGCAGGGGCAGTTTGCATGAGCAGACTTTGTACAGTGCACTATGATAAGGTGCTGTTTTCAACCACTGAAGTTAAAATGAAATAGGTAGAGGAGGAATAGTGCTAAAAAAAAAAGGGATACATACAGTGGTTACCATTGGCCTCCATGGCTCCTAGTTGGACTCCAAAGGTTCCTAGATGGATGGATGAGTAGAGGAGGAGGAGGAGGTTGACGATGCTGTATACCAAACTTTTTCATATTGTTTATGTTATTTCAATATGCTTCGTGTGCAACACTTTTACACATGTCTAATTTGCAGACAGTGCAGGCCCTAAAGGTGCGAGGCAGCAGAGCCCCTCTGTTTTTAAAACAACAATTGTATTAGACTTTCTGTTATGTACAGTAAACTTTACTTTACAACTTGTGCAGGTTCTGAGCAGTGATTATGGAAGGGATTTTCTGAAACATGGCAACCCTTTCCACAAACCTCATTGCCGTGTTCTTTACTTTGCGTCACAAATCTGATCGTAAGGACTAACTGACACTTTTATTTAAAAGTGATCTGATCAGATCGGACTCTGTTCAAACTGGCAGCCCAAATCCCACATGATGATAACGATGAGGGAGGCACATTAAACATGTATTGTCCTGTTTTTGTCCTGTACATTCCCCCTAGCTTTGCCTGTACTGATGCATCCCACCCAAGTACACTGAATTCGTCCTTTGTCCAGAAAATGCAAGATCGTGACTTTTACAGACTTAGTGGTAATATCACTAAAAACTGACAAACGACCCCCCGAAAGCGTAGCAGATTTACTTTCTATAAAATGCTATGTATTTTATACATCTTGTCCCAAGTAGGAGGTGGTAGGTAGAACATCCAGATTGCGAGACATCTCAAGGAATCCGATCTCCGTCTGATTCCAAACCACCTCTGAATGTGGTTCAAATCAGATTGGCAATCTTACAGTTCACACCACATGACAGCAATCTGATTCTATACTGACTCCAAATCAACTCCCTCAAAAATCTCAATTACACTCAATTACTGAATACTTAATTCTGTATAGTTTCAAATATGGACCAGATGACTTTATAAACAATGTATGACAAAAACCTAAAACAAAGAGAATTCTAAGCTAGACACATCACATAAATGCACTTAAAATGTCGAAGATTTCATATTTTTCACATGTTTAATTAACATTTTTAGAAGGAGTCTCCAGTGTCAGTCAGTGAAAAGTGATGCTATAACGTAAAAAAAAAAAAAAAAAAAAAAAGTGTCAGGACACAGAATCTCACATATTATGTATTTTTATTAATTTAAAGAGAGAAAAACTCTTTAATAGCCATTATTAAAATAAATAAATAAATAAATTAAAATAAATAAATAAATAAATAAATAAATACATAAAAAATTAATTAAAAATATATATAAATAAATAAATTAATTTAAAAATATAAATAAAAATAAATAAATTAATAAATAAATCAATTATTTAAAAATTAATAAAAAAAAATTAATTTTTTAATTATTATTAAACGAACCTGTTTTTTTCATGGACATTCCACATTAAAAGTATTAAGGCGATAATTGGTGATTTCTGAGGCTGGTAACGTTTTTTTGGTCTTGTTTTCCTGGGAAGGTCTTCATGAGAGACAGTTTCATCATGGCGCCGGATGGGTTTTGTAAATGCATACTGTTCTTGCAAGAACTGTTCCAGAACAGCTGACCTTCATGTCTTAAAATAACAACTGACTGCTATTGTTGTTCCTTAATGATCTAAAATATTACCTACCACTTCCGACGGAAAGCTTAGTTTCGGTTCACGTCATTAAGCACACAATACTCCACACTGCGTCCAAAAGAGAGATGTGCCAAGCTGGTATCATCATTCACAAAAAGACTTGAGGCTGTCATTACTGCCACGGGCACTTTAACCAAGTACTAAGCGACCTGAATGCTTATGTGAATGGCATATTTAGGTTCTTTCTTTCTTTTCAATAAATAAGAGCAAATAAAAGCAAGACACTCCATACACTTGTTTTTGTCATTGTGGCGTATGGTGAATGGTGAGGGGGGAAAAAAATCAATTCCAGTGATAAATGGATTTCTTTTTGTAATCTTGTGATTTGTGATCTTTTGTGATTACCCCTCTGGTTGTCTCTCTTCCTGTTTATATACGTAGACGTGTGGCGACTGTGAGATCATGCTAAATGGCTTGTTGGTTGGTGGCGCTGACCTTGTGACCTCCTGCCTTCTTTGGAGGGTGACATTGTCAACACAATGGAGTTTCTTTTACTGTCACCGCTTATACATTTCCTCTTCTCGAGTGACTGGCGTGAAAACACGTTGCAAGCATGCTGCCATCTGGCCTCTTACTCATCTGTTTATTGTCAAGTAGGATGGATCAGATTTTTGCAGGTTTTAACGGCATGCTTTGGATGTCACTTGGCTCATGTCACACTTTGGGGCCCATGTTAAACAAGAAGACGGGCTCCTGCTGTATATAACGAGCGATACAACGAGTGCAGCTCCTACAGCCTTGCAGAGCTCTAATATGAGTTAATGCTTCTGTGAAAATGAGGATAGCATTCAGCAAACCCACACCAAAACACTTAGTGTGTTAATATGTATAGTGTGTGGCCTGGAATGGCTCGGTGAAGCCCAATCGTTGTGGGAATCAAACTGGTCAGTCTTCTATCTCTGGCAGACGGGATGAAAGATGAGCCATCATTGACGTGTTTTAGAGGAAGGGGTGAACTCAATATGTCACTCTACCTCTACACTCCAAACACCTTTTTTTTTTATGGAGTGGGAGTAAAGTGGAGTGAGAGTTTTCCTCCTTCACCACAGAAATGTATTAGAACAAAGCTAACTTCGAGGGAGTGCTGCTGCTACTGTACATAATCATTTTCCCATTGGGTTCCCGGGTTCTTCTGCGGTTCCTGTCATGTTAAGTTTTTCACCCATTTCTCCTCTGACTTATTTATTACGAATCTAAATTTACGTATGAACCTCGCTTAAGCTGCTTTATAACAATGTCTAATGATAAAAATGTTTAAAAATAAAGAAAGAAAATAAAAAAAACCTGGACTGAATCATGCTTAATTACAGTAATTCCCTCTCGGTACTGTAGGGATGTTGGGGAATTTGTCAAACATGAGCAGTTTGTTACGTTTGTTCTTAAGGTTTCAGGTATGGACAAAGTGTACCAGGTGCTTAATGATCACGATATCGTTATAAAAATCATGAAAAAAAACAAACAAACAAACAAAAAAAAATTCAGCTTACTTTTAAATGTACTGTATCTTATCGATCTCACTCTGGAACACGTCGGTATATTATTAAAAACTATCAACAATCATCTCAAAACTATCAAAGTGTCTTCATGACTTTATTTATAGTTTTCCTTAATCTTTTATTTCGTAAACTTCACAAAACACCATATGAATTATTCTAAACACATTCCGTTTCTGTGATTGTCAAAACACTGTAATGAAAACAATAAATAAATAATTGTTATGTTTTATATAATGATACATTCATGATAGTAGATCAGAAATGATTTCGATTATATGTATAGTATTTATAAATATGATTATATCATTTTATACAAAAACTATAATAGTACAATAATTCTGTGTTTAAGATTTTCCGTGTGTCTGTGTGTAGTCGACAGAATTTTATTCGGCCATTTATTTTGTCAGCTGTCATTTGTTATTTATTTATTTATTTATTTATTTATTTATTTATTTATTTTTCTATTCATGACAGGTTTGAGAAAAGGAGACATGAAACAGAATAAGTGTAAGATGTGGAAGGTATAGAACACAGGCTGTCTGAATGGAAAATAGGAACAAGAATATAATTTCTATTCTATTGTTACTAATTCATTAATTAAAAAAACAAAAAAAACAATCAATTGATCAAACAATCGCATTTCAACCTTGGGCACGTCGACAACAATATCGTTTTAATCTCTCATTATTCTTGTGTCGTATGTATTCCTATCGAAGCGTATTCCATATTTTAAAAAGTTTAATGAAAGTTGCCCTTCGGTCATTCTACCGCAGCATCCTGATAGTAGGCGGGGACATGCTGGCATGGGCGGGGCGAGTGAGAGTGACAGCAAAGCTGGAATGAGCCGAGTCATCTGTAGAGGTGTAACTGAACACCGTGCCGGAGTGTGATAGCCTGCAGCAGCTGCTCCTGCCTCGACTAATGCCTTGAAGGATGTTTGAAATCTTTTCACCGCAATGTCAGATTTCTTTAACTCCTTTTGATTCCTTCTGAGTCACTTCAGGAAAAGTCGGTTTGTGAGTAACACAAACAGTTGAAGGGCAAGTGTTACGAAATACATGGTATCGCTACTGTACACGATCACTTCGGCATAACCTAATAAGTCGTAAGTTGTTTTTAAACCATCTCCTGAAGATTTATATTGAAAACATTTATATTTTCAAACATCTAACCAAACTTTTCAGGTCGACTTTCCTCACACAAGATCCATATCTGCAGTATATTCTTTTTAAAATGTATATTATTCTTTTCCAAGACATCTCATTAAATTGCCACCGTATAAGTAACTGTGTGCAGAAGAAGCCACCGATATTTGATATCCAATAGATCATAACTGACATACGATAAGGTTTATATATTCGCGTACATTTTTTTGACTAACCTCGGCTCTCTCTCTTCCCCTGAACAGGGCGTTGCTGGGAGGCCCTGAGCCGGTTTCGTCTCTTGTCCAGCAGAATGTGAAGATGCCTCCTTTGTTCCCCGACGCAGGCAATGTGTTACGCCGCTTCACGCCGGAGTCGCTGGCTGAATGCGAGCGACTCAAGGCCGAGGAAAATGCCGAAGCCGCTCTCAGGAAAGCCCAGAACATTGAGATCCCAGAGGAGGAACTGCCCAAGCCCTCCAAAGACCTGGAAGTTGGCAAATCGCTACCTTTTATCTACGGAGACCCTCCACCTGAGCTCCTCAACGTCCCCCTGGAAGAGCTCGATCCCTACTACAAGTCCAAGAAAGTCAGTCCGGGTCCTATGTGTGCGCATTGCATTTCCACAGGGCATGAGCACTGGTATCTCGTGTTTAAAGTTAAGAAAGAGCCTTTGGACAGGTCTTTACACTGGGTCCCTGTGAAAAAAAAATTGTTTTAGTCGGATGACACAATTCAAAAAGGGTACATTTTCATAAAAGGGTACAGAGTCTGTGAAGTACAGCGTTTTCATTATTGATCTTCTTTCTTATGACTATTATTCAATGTACTTTACTAATATTGATTAATTAATGTTTCCTTGTTATTTATTTATTTATTTATTTATTTTTAATCAAAATAAAGTATTGAGTATGATATCTATCTATATAACCATCTAGCTATGAATCTATCTTAGAAACAGCTTCCTTTCTGTCTAAAGCCGTCGACAACAGCATCTATTACTTGGCTACTTACGTACTCACTTCCTTACCAGATTTACTTCCAGTTTTTTTTTTTTACTGGAAATTTGTTTCTGAAAGGTGCCCTGCCCTGTGCACAGACGCTTTCCCACATTTGGTTTCCCCAGAAGGACAAATAGAAGAACAATCAGGAGTGCTAAGTGCAGCTGTTTTCTCCAAGGGAGTGTACTGTGTTGATCTTTTCAAATCTTTGCTTTATGTTATTGTAGATTATAGCCGACATGAGAGTACAGTGCAGCAGTTTTGCCAAGTCATAGTCTGTCCCATTTAGATAGTGTAGCCGGTTCCTCAAATTCTCAAGGAAAACCATTAGAGAGAAAAATTGTCTGATGACGTTGTTGTATTAAAGTGGAGTCAGAACAGTCAGATGTTTCTAATCAATTACAGAGCTTTTGGTGGTCGGACCTTTCCAGGAATCATGGCCAAAAAGTCTTTAGCAGTGCTGTTAGACCAGCGAGCCAAGATTAGCACAGGCAGATCTGTGACTCGGGGTCATAAACATGCACACAGCATCCAACAAAATGACTACATATTGTGTGAGAGCAACCCAGAACAATAAAAAGCAGGAAGCTACAAATGAAATATCATTGGCTTAGCGTGGAAATATTAAATAGACAGACATAATTCATCCCTGGTGCTGATTCACTTCGAATTATAATTGATCAGAAGGATTTGATTACTGTATAAACTTATAACGTAAAGTAAATTCCAGGTTTATGATAATGTGTCTGCTCTTATAATATAGTTTGCATAGTAACGGGTAACACCAAAAGAAACATGTGTGTCTGACATTATACATAAAATAAGCACTTCTACATCCTGGTTTAGCTTTATGTAAGGACACACGTTTGGAAGGAGTCTCCAGAAAAATGCATCAGCATTTTGTAACAATTAAAGGTAAAACAGTAATTAGATGGGGATGAGAGAGTAACTGCTATTAGGAATTACCATCTTACATAAAATCGTATATAAAAGAACTATATAAAATAACTTTATTTTTATTTTTATTTTTTTTTGCATTGCGTTTTCCTATAACAGCATCTTCTAAATGTTTTATTCTTCTATATAAAACATTTTAGGAGATGCTGTTACAGGAAAACACAATGCATTTTTAATAGAACCTCGTCTCACTACTCCACTTTTAACAGCATTTGTCAAGCCACTAGACTTTCATTTCATTTGATTGCGGCTTTTTGTGTTTTGCAGACTTTCATCGTGATCAGCAAAGGGAATACAATCAACAGGTTTAATGTGGAGCCAGCCTGTTACATTCTCAGTCCCTTTAACCCCATCCGCAGGTTCGCCATCCGGATCCTCATACACTCATATCCTTTGGATGCACGCAAGGGTTTTAAGGGGTCTATCTGGGGTTTTTAAGGATGTCCTATTTACTTAGACACATGGCATTTCTGCATGTGATTAGCATGTGATCATGTGACTGATCACTGAAGCTTATTGTGCTTTTGCTAGGCCATTATTGGTGGCAGTACCCTAAAATGATATTAATTCTGACCATTTTCAACATCCACAATAAATGTAGTTAACTCGTTTTAGCTACTGTATAGATTTATTAAATATTAGCTAACCTGAGCATAGATAGATTTAACTAAACATTATTGAACTAAAAAAAACATTGGCCAATTTACCTTGTTTGGAAAGTGGCGAGAGTGGTGCATCTGCGTGCCTTTAAGTGCTTAAATCGAACTGGCCAATGGGGCGCAGCTCTGACCCCAGTTACGCTTGGATAGGAGAAGAAAGAATTTCGCTGTGCACTAATGTATATTATATGTGGCAAAAAATGTTTAACTTAACTGTTGAAAGCTAACATACAGTAACAATTCTTTCCAACAACAACCACTGCGAAAAGCGCCATATAAATGAAATTGAATTGAATGGAATATATATTTCTTTAGGTTATTTCTATCTCAACACTCACCCCCCTCCTTTTATACAGTGTATTGTACCTGTGCCTATGGTGTATTTGTTTGTAAATTGTTCATACATACTGTAATTCATACTGATTGTGCTAACATACAGTTGCAAGAAAAGGTTTGAGGACCCGATGGAGTTACCAGCTTCACCATGAGTCATTTATAAAAAGGTGATTTGATCTTCATCTATTTCATAATTATAGACAAACACATTATTTCTAAAATAATAACACACAAATACTGGAAAAACCCAGAGTAACTGGAGTACCCAGAGGAAACCCACCAAGCATGGGGAGAACATGCAAACTCCACACACACAGTCCCAAGGTGGGAATCGAGAAGGTGTCCAGGTCCAGAGGCAGCAAAGCAGCTGTAGATCATTAGGTTCTCTAAACAATGGTTTACAGGTACAGTGAGGTTTTGGTGATGGTTTCCCTGCTGAAAAAGCTGGTTAATACTGGTTAGTGCTGGTCTGGTGCTGGTTTAGCTGGTGAACCAGCATAACTGATGGAAGACCAGCATGCCTGCTGAAAAATCCATCATAGGCCAGCATGATTTATATGCTGGGCCACCAGCAAGGTTTTTTGTAGTTAAAATTGGTTACCATTTTAGCTCATTATCTTGTTTTTTAATAGCTATTACTGAAGATAATGTGTGATGTAAATGCATGGACCGTGTAGTGTTATCTCTAAATGCATTTACATACAACAGACAAAAATAATCAACTTACCAAAAACACGTAAATACATTATTTTACATTTATTAAATATCTGTGGGTTGTCTAAAAACAGCAGGGTTACCAGTATACCAGCACCAGCATCATGGAGTCACCTGTTCCGGCGGTGGGACCACTTGCATTTTTTATGGTAACTGTCAAAATAACTTAAAACGTTCCATCATTTTTAACCAAACACATACGTGTAATGCATTGATTTATGTCTTGATTTGTTAATGTACACTCACATATCAATAAAACATTGTGCTTTTGTAAAATAAAGAAAATAAACGCTTTCTGCCGCGTCACTAAAACGAACTAAAATGAACACACACATATCCATACATCTACATATCTATACATATATATCTATAGAAAGCTTAAAGTGTCTACTTTTAAATAAAAAATAAATAAAAAATAAATGTTCTCAGTTTATGTAATCCATATGAATGTAAGGAGAGATACAGTCTTTCTGCCACACTTCATTCACTGATAATGACCTGAGACAGGACACGCCCACACGCTGTTCACAGGGAAACACTCAGGGTAATCTACATACAAGGCCACGCCCCCAAACACACACACAAACACACACACACACACACACACACATTAGATCCGATTGGTTTCAGGCATGTGTGGGATATGTTGGGCACTCTACAGGCTTCTGAAGCTCTACAGAATGTTCCGGATAGTGGGAGGAGTTTAGATTTACCTCAGAACAACACTGAGACTTAAACAGAGAACGAAGGGGGAGAATACAGCAAACTGTTACCATGGGTAAGTTTTTAAATCTTACATAATCCTTATTCTGATAATATAAAACTAATATTTATTTATTTTCCCTCATTTTCTCACAAGCTTTTGCCAGTTTATGTGAAACATTGTCATTTTTTAATTTACTGTCACTTACATGGTTTGGTTAGCATGTAGATAACACTGCTAAATCATGCTAACATACTGCCTTATGTAGCTTAGCACAAACAGGTTAGCTCACGGGTGCTTAAGCTAATGCCTTACAGTATGTAGATCACAGATGGTTGTCAGTATCAGCTGTGGTGTAAATGTTTCGAATATATTTCACCCCGTTTTGGATAGCTTCATGTTATGGTAGCTACTGTATTTGGCTCAGTTTTTGGTTAGCTAATGAGATTGCGATTTGTAATGTTATTTAGCACAAATACTTCAGCTGTTTGTGATATTAAGGCATAAATGTAAATCGTAATGCAAAAAGTATAAATCGTTGTATAACATTGCAAAGTTTGTGTTGTCTTGCAACGTGCATGGTCAATAGTTATTGATGATTATTGACAGTAATTTTATTATCATGAATAATTTTGATAAACCGCTGTGACCATGAAAATGATCAACCACCTGTTTTATAGAGACCCAATGCAAACAAGCAGGCAAGATACAGACGGACCATCACCATGTCATGGGAACCTCGACCACGACTGGGGGTCTGGATTCGGGACGGATCTCTTGTATTTCTTTATGCCAGGAATGTTGCCACTGCTGGTCACGGGGTCTGTGTGAATTGCAAATCAGTTTATGCTAAGCAGCCATAACCACCATGGAAATGCCAGGTCTGCGATGTTCACTTGTGTGTTGAGTTAAACAAGAACTGCTTTCCGAGAGAGGCACAAAGATGTCTGACTGTGTATAGGGTGTAAAAGTGGCCTTTTACTAACCTAACACCCTTTCTTCCTAGTGCACTGTTCCTGTCCGCACTGTTTTACCCTGAATGTCTGTTTGCACGGCCATATTTACAGTATGTCAGAAATGTGCCTTCTGTGTATAAGATCATCTTCCCTCAATCCTGGACATTTACTTTGCACTGGGTGAAAGTGGTGACATTTATATGTTTATAAGGAAGAAAAATACACAAACGTCAGGACATGTCAGAACTACTTCAGGGCCCATAAACCTACGGACCCCTAAATCAAGAGTGAGGGCCGAGATCACTCATTTACACTCCTGTGGTGTGAAAGTAACTGTGTGAAAGTTTACCTGAGAGGTTGGTCTCATGTTTTTTTTTTTTTTTTAAATGAAAACCTATTTGCTGTTCATTGTTAAATGATCATATTGTTACAAATGTGCATATTGTATATGTTGTTACATATTCCACAATGTTAATATTGTTCGTGTTGGCCAATAAAGCTGATTTTATACTGATTCTGTTTTATACAGTAGTTTACATATTGGATGACAATCTTCCATGTATTCTGGCTTTTATACCATACCAACATTAGATGGGGTGGTGAGCAGCATAGTATCATGGCACTATGATGCACACGCTGTAGGTATGATATTTGTTTATCCAAAACGTGTTTGTCTCTAACTGCGACTTAGTTGAAGATCAGACCACATTCTTTATCAGCAGTCAATAAAATCTGCATTTCCAAATTTCTTTTGCAATTGTATCTACCCTATGCAGTACCTTATATTTCACTTTGCCACTTTGTAATGTACCTGTGCCTTGGACACAGGAAGTAATTTCAGCTGTGGACCTGACTTAATTGAGACATTACACATACATACTGTACACTCACGCACACACACAGCTCCTTGACTGATTCAGCAAATTGTTCAGCATGTTCATCATGATAACGATCCTGTCCAACTGCGTGTTCATGACGATGAGCGACCCGCCAGAGTGGAGCAAAATCATGGAGTAAGTCCCGACCGAGAACTGTGACACTGAAACTTCATCACACTGTACATTCTATAAAATAAATACACCACAATGTGTAGTCCTGTTACCATAACATCTCATGATACACCACTGTGTTTTCTCACATGCTCAGTACACGTTGTGTGTGTCTCAGATACGTGTTTACAGGGATCTACACATTTGAGGCTCTGATTAAAATCTTGTCCAGAGGGTTCTGCATTGGAGACTTCACATTCCTTCGAGATCCATGGAACTGGCTGGATTTCATGGTGATCAGCATGGCGTGAGTATGGGACGTGAGGCATGGTACTGGTACTGGAAGAGCTTTATTTAGGAATATGTTTGCCATCTCTCTCTCTTTCTCTCCCCACTCACTGTCCATATCATTAGGAAAATCTCGTAATCCATGGCATTATTTTGGCAGTAATCAAAATCAGTCATCATTATGTTGATTTCTAAAGCGGTCAGATGTTGTTAGGGAAGGATGTTGAGACAAAGCCCCCGTTACAAAAATGTAGAATAAGTTGAAAAAGGTTTTTTTTTTTTTTTTTTTTTTTTCCTGAATAATGTGTGTGTTTGCAGGTACATCACTGAGTTTGTGGACTTGGGAAATGTCTCAGCTCTGAGGACCTTCCGTGTGCTTCGAGCCCTGAAAACGATCACTGTTATTCCTGGTGCGTCCTGCAACACAGTTCAAATCACATACCGAGCCCTTTCATTTATGCCAATTTTTATTTTTATTTTTTTTTACCAAAGCGCTGTTGAATTCGCAATTCTGACTGATCAGAAGATGTTGCACTGACGGTGATAAATCACAGGTTTATATTAATGTCCATTCATTTTTATTTTTTTTTAAATCTGTTACTGTTTTTATTGTTAAGGCTAAATTGCAGGAATGGATTACAATTGTGTGTAAATGAGATATTTTTTTTTAACATTTATCGAAGAAGTCTCCAGTGTCAGCTCTTCATAAGGAAAAAAAAAAAATAAAAACATTTTTTTTAAAGTTGTTGCAAATCAAATAAATTGCTGTTGGTCTTTCGGCTGCTCCCGGCAATGGGTCGCTGCAGCAGACGATCCGGTCCACACACACGCCTGGGGCACGGGTCTTTACGCCAGACGCCCTTTCTGACGCAACCCTCCCATTTCACTTGGGCTTGGGACAGGAACTTCATCCAGTTGTTGGGAATCGAACCCAGGCCTTTAGCATCGCAGGCGAAACACTACCACTGAGCCACCAGTGCCCTATTGCCCTGATGACGTCAGACACAACGTCACTAGGATGAAAGATTTAAAGTTGGTGGAACTTTTGGTGACAGTGATGGCAGTTGGAAAAGAAAGTTACTTACAGTTAAATATCAAATTTGTTCAGCTGACTTGAAAAGTGTCATTTCTCCAGTACAAACTCATGAAGACCAACAAGTTCTACATACTCATCAAGGTCTATTAATTTGAACTAATTGTAATTATTTAAGTTAACAGCACTAAATATGTGTAATTACTTTTGAGCATTAGGGTTTACAGTGTGGGAAGAGATAAATCAAGTGAACAATATACAGTAGATAATGTTTACAGCTGCTACATTATATCTTAAACGAATGAATAAAATTCCATTGTTAGTAAAAGTCGCGTAATTGTCAGAACATGTGTGTGTCCACTACAGGTCTAAAAACCATCGTTGGTGCCCTGATACAGTCCGTGAAGAAGCTGGGAGACGTCATGATTTTGACCGTTTTCTGTCTCAGCGTGTTCGCCCTCATTGGCTTGCAGCTGTTCATGGGAAATCTGCGCCACAAGTGTGTCCTGTGGCCTCCACCAAGCTTCAATAATTCTGCAGATTCAAACAGAACCTTTGACTTTCAAGAATTCATCAACAATCCTGGTAACAAGGATTTTGGCGTACAGACCCGATCTTAATATCAGCCTATCCTGCAAGCTGATTTAGTTTTGTTGTTTTGCAGATTATTACTACGTCATCCCTGGTGGCACAGATCCGCTGCTTTGTGGAAACAGTTCGGACGCCGGGTAGGTGTTGTACTCTGTAAAAAGCAGAACATTGCTGAAAATGTGTGCTTGGTCTGTGACAATATTTAGGTTGGAGGATTGTGCTAAAGTAACATCCTCATGGATGCTGGGATCATCACACCGGCTCAGCCCATAATGCATCCTGGTGCCTTCACTTCTCAATTAAATTACATGACATGACTACATTACATTAAATTGCATTAAATTAAATTTACAGTATCAAAGAAAAATGATAGAAATGTGAGACAAAAATATGTATAAATATGTCAGTTATAATGATCAGACTGTTTCCGGGGGTGACGGTGGAAAGGAAAAACTCCCCGAGATGGCAGTAGAAAGAAACCTCGACAGGAACCATACTCAACTGGGAAGCCACCCTCGTTTGGGTGATAACGGATAGCAGGAATTGTTGTGCAGTCATACTGTGTGTTTGGCGGCTGAAAGTTCAATATAACGGATGACGTCTTTTTTAGTTAATATGGAGTTCCAGTTCATAGTGATGGAAATTCCAGTCCTGAACTATTGAGCGACTGCAGTCACAGGTCCTCAGAGACTTCCTTCTCCACGTTGTCCTCATGATGTAAAAGAAAGGGATGTGATTCCTCAGACCAGGCCACCATCTTCCACTAGTTCAGGGACCAGTTATGATGCTCCTGTGCCCATTGTACGTGCTTTCCACAGTGGGCTGGAGTTAGCATGGGGACCTGGAGATAGCCTGGCCGCAAATAGTTACATACTTTTAGTTCTATTCAACCACCCTTAGCTTTGATGTCGATACACAATACAGTGGCCAATACATGCATGAAAGTGATTCCTCATGCTCCCAGAACCACTATTTCAGCATCTGACCATACTACACAATATGGTTCCTCCACCAGGTTGCTCCACTGATGTCACAACCTGGTCATCGAGTACTGTACATTATGTTATACTAATTACTTCATTTTATGGCCACATAACGTTGCTGAGCCTAGACCTGACCAAATTGAAAATAGATAGCAACGTCAGATCATAACACTGCCCCTAGTGCAGAGGCTTGTACAGTGTGCACTATGCATGGTGGGCGTTTCACCTCATATGCTTCTCTTCTTAAGATGTAAATAATAATAAAACAATTTTTAAGTTGTCGCATAAGAAAAACGCTCAAATCTTAATTTGTCAACATCCACAGCGACAGATAACGGCTTTTCCCAGACTGCCACACTTGTGTGAGTCTTTGCAGAGGTGCACAGTGGGGAATAATTGTCACCACGTTTTTCCTACCTTGAGGTTTGGGATTGGGCTGAATTGGGATTTTGTAAACATTAAAAAAAACATTCAAAGTGAAAAGACTTTTTTTTTTTTTTTAACTTTTAGAAATTTCCAATTGTGGTGGCCTTTGTGTATAGCTAAGCTTCTGACTATAATATTGACAGGATGTGTCCTGAGGGCTACATGTGTATGAAAGCGGGGAGGAATCCGAATTATGGGTACACCAGCTACGACAGCTTCGGCTGGGCCTTCCTCGCCCTCTTCCGCCTCATGACACAGGACTTCTGGGAAAACTTGTTCCAGCTGGTTTGTTCATCCACATTTTTTGAGTTTTGTATCCTGATATGCACACCATGCACACCATGCTTACCTGCTTACCTTTCTGTATTGTTGCTTTGTCATGCTTTACTAATGGAGCAGTGCCGTCGTTTAAGTAAGTATTGGAAAATTTTCACATTTAAATGACTGGGAACATCAGTGCATATTGACTGCACAGAATGGGTGGGGAAAGTTTACCCTTCAGGAAAAAGCACCTACATTTTATGAGTGATTGTGTAAGTAGAGTTGTACTTACACGTAGGAAAAAAAAAAAAAAAAAACTGCATGGAGAAATGGAACAAACGCCAGAGAACATGTGTTCCTTGCTCATTTCGTGGTAACGCCTCCTTGTGTATTTCAGACTCTCCGGGCAGCAGGGAAGACCTACATGATCTTCTTCGTGGTCATCATCTTCTTAGGCTCCTTTTACCTTATCAACCTGATTTTGGCTGTGGTAGCAATGGCATATGCTGAGCAAAATGAAGCCACAATAGCTGAAGCCAAAGAGAAAGAGGAGGAGTATGCCAGGATCATGGAGCAGCTCAAAATGCAATCTGAGGCAAGAACACACTTTTATTACTGTATATCGTTAATTTCATTCGCTGCTTCAGTTCATTTTCATTGCACGAAGCACCGAACAGTCAGGTCCATAAGGATTTGGTCAACAACAATTTTTTTTTTATCTCTGTGCACCAACGCAACGGGTCCGAAATATCGATATAATCAATATGTGAAGACGGAAGGGTAGACTTTCAGGTTTACTTGAATGGGTTGAATAAAAGATATTGCATTAACCATTTCGGAATTAAAGCCAGATGTAAAGCCACAACCCCTCTAGTGTCACAGGCTCAAAAGTAAATCGGATGTAAATGAAATCCAATTCAAATTAACATGATGCAGCAGGATCATTTTCATTTTTCAGGGTGGTTGCTATGCACCCCCCAGGGTCAGGGGTTCGAATCTCACTTTTGGTCCTGTGTGCATGGGGTTTGCATGTTCTCCTTCGTTGGTTTCCTCTGTGATTTTCATTTTCAGTCTCTGCACTATTTTGCCCCTTTCTGCCCACCGGCGATGCTTGACTATGCCCCCGATGCCACACATAACCAGAAACATTAGGATTATTTTTTAAAAACCAGAATGCAACACTTTGACGTCTGCATGAAGCTGCTTGAGCTGCTTAACCCGGTCTTTACAGCAGCTGCATTTCTTTGTCTTCCGTTTTGTGTTAGAAATGAACACAACATAAATGCAAAGCATGCCAAGTTAGGGTAAGGTCAGGTGAATAACTTGGCCCGATAGGAACGTTATTTCTTTGCCTTGGGTTCCTTTGCTGGATATTTGGTGTTGTCATCCATCTGTCCTGTGAATGAGGTCAGCCCTACCAGTGTTGGAGTAGTTGACTGAATAATTGGGCAGCATGACTAATCCTAGACACTTTTTGACAGAATTTCCCACTTCTGCTACTTTTATCACCAGCCACATCATCAATGAACACCAATGACTTGCCACTTCCACTGGCAGCCATGCACACCCACGCTGAGCTCGCTTTTTCCCTTCCTTTTTTACATGTTGTAAAAATGGAGCCATGCACTCCCTAATGGTTAATGTGCTTGAATTACAGTTAAAAATCTGTGCTTCAATAGCAATTGCTCCATTTCTTTGTAGACCACCAGAAAGAAATTAAACAATCAAGATAAAAATACGGAAGCAAAATAGGAAAATGTTCCTGGTCCAAATACTTAGGCTGTAAATGATAATAACAATGTATAAATGCAAATATTCATAACAGAGGAATATGGCCCAAAATAGAAAATTTTAATATAATTACCAAGATATATATATATATATATATATATATATAATGCAATAATTAAATATTTAACAAATAGAATATTCCCAACTAAGTGTTTTCTTTGTCTGACCAGTTGAAAAAAGCAAAGGTGAAAGAAAGCACAACCTCACTTTCAAGCAGAAAAAAAGCCGATGGCAGTGCTGAGTGTGATGAGAAGCATGAAGAGCGTGGCATTGCCCTTATAAATGGAGAGGTAATGCACATGCACCAACAAATCCATCTGTGATTTTAGCGCACGAGGCTTATTTTAAATTCAGTATTAAATTTAGACTTGCACTGAATTCTGGTTGGTGAAAGATCTTGAAAGTCTCTCTTACGAGGGGTTTTATTTTATATTTAGTGGATGCTGTCTCTAATGCTAGTTCTTAGTAACAGTTAGTGACTTTCCACCATGGAGAAGTGACGTCCACCTTTTTGTTCCGTAAGATAACTAAGAGAGACGATAAGAGATGGTGGTGATTTTGAATGTTCCACAACCTCACTATAACTATTAAAAATAAATAAATAAATAAATAAATAAATAAATAAATAAAAAAAAAAAATGAGAAGGTTCAGATTGTTATTCAAAAAAATATGATATACATTGATCATTGATCATTATGTGCCGGCAATGCTGGCAAAGCATTACAGTGCAGTTTGGCTCAACATTTTCTCGTGTCTCCAAAGTCTGTGGAGGTTTCCAAATCAAATGGAAGTATGGACTTAATAGAAGTACCTGACCAGTACAACAGGAAAGCCAGTGCAGTGAGCGCCGCAAGCCATACTCTAGATGGTAAGGTTTTTAGCTTATTCATTAACAACGAAATGTGGTTCAACAAATTTGATTTGTGGGTTAAACGTGTGTCTACCTACAGTACAGTATTTTGGGTGGAACCACAAAAGACGCTAATATCTGGTTTATGCCTTCCTATTCTATATTCAGAATTAGAAGAGATGGAGAGACCATGCCCACCCTGCTGGTACAAGTTTTCAGACATTTTCCTAAAGTGGAACTGCTGCACACCATGGGTCAGACTGAAAAGAATTCTTTACTTGTTTGTGATGGATCCATTTGTGGACTTGGGCATCACTATCTGCATCATACTAAACACTGTGTTCATGGCCATGGAACATTATCCCATGACTCATGAGTTTGAAAATGTCCTGACTGTTGGGAATTTGGTAAGGCACTGGATACAGTCTCAAACAATTTCACTGGTTTGTTCACTGTGCATCTTTTAAATTGCCCTAAAAATCGAAGCGCTTACGTTACGAGCTCTTCTTCCTAGGTGTTCACAGGGATCTTCGCGGCTGAGATGGTCCTCAAGCTCATAGCCATGGACCCATACTATTACTTTCAGGTTGGCTGGAATATATTCGACAGCATAATCGTGACCATGAGTCTTGTGGAACTCGGCTTGGCTAATGTACAAGGGCTGTCTGTGCTCCGGTCCTTCCGGCTCGTAAGTAATTGTTCACCCACTTACAGTACCACCAGAAAGTGTATGTAAACAGAGGTTGTTCATAGATTGCCTTCCTGCAATGACCCGAGTGCGTGGCGGCTCTGCTAGCGTACTGAGTAGTAAAAGTTAAAATGACGGAAGCCTTATTGCTTCTCGTATCCCAAACTCTGAGACTGGACACTCATTACACTATTTCATGTAAAATAAAAGCATGGAAGCAAGAATGAAGAATTTGACCTACGATCTGCGGACGTTTTAGTTGGACATAACAGATTGGAGCACAGCAAACCTATTGGAGGACTTCACACCTTTGTTTTGGTAAATAGCTGAAAACAGTTCTAAGTGATTCTTCTCAGAGTTCATAGCAACAAAGGACCTTTGACCTACATGTGTATTGATAATTGGAGTCTATTAATAAGCAAGCAGGCACATGAAAGTCCCAAAAAAGCACCAAACTGGGAAGAATCATAAAGTGTGGCGTTGGCATTTCTGGAGAAAAAAAAAATTGAGCATCTACTGTATGCACTTTGCTCTTTTACTGTTCCTGCGTGAAGCAATAGGCCCAAGCGACTCTTTCTTTCTTTACTTCAACAGCTTGCCATATACTGTACCGCCTGTCAGTGTGCTGGAATGTGCACTTATTGCTTGTGTGCTTTTGAACCAATTTCTATTTGAATAACCGATTACATAAAGGATGGAAACACTGTAGAAATGATTTTTTTTTTCTTTCTTCTTCTTATTCCAGCAAGGGAAACTCTACAGCAATTCTAATATGAGTTTTCTGTTTGGACGTTCATGTAAGGAAAAAAAAAAAGGTTGTAACATACAGTGGCCAGAATCGGTCATGAGCTAGATGTGAAGCCCTGAGAGAAGTCGCAGAATAGTAAAGGGAACAGGGCCTAGAGACCAATGCTGAGGCAGATAAAAAGTGGGGAAGAGTGGAAGATGGAGAGGTACAGTAAGATCTTGGGAAAAACAAACCTAAGACAGAGCTAATTAGAGAGAGTCACGCCCCAGCATGGTGAGTAATGCGGGACAAGCACTGAAGCGAGATCAACACTTTAGCATAATATTTGATCCAATGTAACTGACATCGTGAAATAGATCAAAGCTGATACTGCCCCAGAAGTGATGAGATGAATAATCAGGCATGTTGGGTGATACAAGAACAGGTCTGCGGTGAGATAGTCAGGTATGTTGGATCAGTAACACAAGATGGAATGATGACACGATGAGATTAAATCTAGAGATCCAATACCTGGTGCAGGGCCAGAACTGGTAAATAACTCGGGTAGGGTGGTGTGATGCAGTTGCAAGATCTACGTATGTGAGATACCAATACTGTGTACAGGGTGAAAGATGTAGGGGCCAGGAATGAGATGGAGAAATACGAGTAAAGCAGCATCTCGGATGCTGTAAAACTGCTCGTTTCATTCAGGAATCCATCGGTTCAGGTTTGAAGATGGAAGCCATGTGTATGGTGCTACTTTATTTGGGAGAGCAGGGTCCCTTGAGATCATAATGGGCAGCCAGGACCCTCAACACGTACTCAATGTACAGTATGCACTGGGAAAGAGCCTTTGCATTACCATCAGAAATATACTGACGTGTCATTAGATGGACCAGTTTGACCTCCTCGCAATGAACGCGACTTTTGCTTTTGACTTAGTAGCTGTTATTATCAACATACTACAGTATATCCACATTCGTATCGTCTTCAATAATACATGGAAACCAGCGAACCGTAGACAAAATGCAAAATAAAAGTCTTGAAGCTAATGCATCTACAAAGTTTGTGAATTCAGAAAGCTCCTAATTGTTAGCCATGGTATCTACTATGTTTTGCAACATACCTGTATGTTCAAAACAGGTTTTTGTGTTCACATTATAATGTGAATCTTTTTTTTTTTTATTTTTTTTTAAGATGACGCCTGTACGTGTAACGGTTGCACACATTGCTTGTTTGCTTATTGTTGTTGGATTTGCACAGATATTCTTATGTTTAGGCTTCAGCTAACCCTTGCACAGATGTTGGCTTTTATAAACTGTTGTGTGATTGTAAAATTCTATGTCGTGTTGTTACATTATGCATACCGTTATATTGCATTTGCACATTTACCTAGTTGTAACAGTATGAACAAATGCACCGATCAGCCATAGCGCTAACACCACAAAACATGACACATTTAACATTAATTGTCAATTTTACACCAGTAAACTGGCGGCAGAACTGTTCCCACGGAAAAGCCAATGCAGTATAAATTGCCAAACATTGCCAGCAGGTAAAGAACCCAAGGCTACTGACCTGGCCTCGAAATCCCTCTGATCCCAATTTAATCAAGCACCATACCTGGAGGATCCTGCCATGTGCCCAACAGCACCCAAAGGAACCTCTGCCTGGTGGCAGACACCACAGCACACCTCAACATAGGGGCCCGAGTTGCTCAGGCGGGGAGAAGGGAACCCACAACAATGTTGCGCATGATGTTGCATGTTCTAATGTTATGGCTGATTGGTGTGTGTTGCTGCAGTATTGTTATACCATATAAGGGGTATATGTACATGATACATTTATACATATACTATATACACTTTTGGTCAACTCTAGCAAAAGCTGATGTCTGAATGAAGGCAAGCAGTGGGGAAAGCGGGATGGAGTAGGAGTCTTAGATGTTAGCATAGCTCATGATAGATATAGTGGACATATTGACGGGATCATGGATTTTATAACGGGTCACAGTAGTATGTTGTTTGTAAATATCCTTACAGAGTATTTATTACAATCTGTGGCTGAAAAACATTTGATTTATTACCCAAACCTTAAAGTCTTTCTTTAATCTCCGAGGCTTTATTATAACTGCTTGTGAGTTGTGCCTGATTACTTGATAGTTCTTTTTGAGCTAACCGCAATGAAATCATGTTCTGACTAATATTCAATACAGATGCGCGTCTTCAAGTTGGCCAAGTCGTGGCCTACCCTGAACATGCTGATTAAGATCATCGGCAACTCTGTGGGTGCTCTGGGGAACCTGACACTTGTCCTTGCCATCATCGTCTTCATCTTTGCTGTGGTGGGCATGCAGCTGTTTGGGAAGAACTACAAGGACTGCGTGTGTAAAATCGCGGCGGACTGCGAACTTCCACGCTGGCACATGACAGACTTTTTCCACTCGTTCCTAATTGTGTTTCGGATCCTGTGTGGGGAGTGGATTGAAACCATGTGGGACTGCATGGAGGTGGCAGGCCAAGGCATGTGCATTGTTGTCTTCATGATGGTCATGGTGATTGGAAACCTGGTGGTGAGTATACTGCATGTTGCAGTCCTTTTGTCTCGGTCTGAATGCTTTCATGTGGGGATCCATGACTCTCAGGAACACAGAGGGGACTTGTTTGTAAAAGAAGGAACGAGAATCCAAACAAGAATCCAATATTATAAAATGAATTCATTGCACCAGGTAATAATTTAAAAGTAGTGTTTTAAAACACCTGCACCAGAATGACGAACCACATTGGGAACATTTTACCATAAACACACTGGATGTGTTTCAAGGTTCCTTTAAGGGTTCCTACAAAGTAGCATACCAAAGAAACCTTTACAAACATCTACGGACGTCTGTATACTAAATGTACCATCCATTATTTCCGTTGGACATCCATTGGACAGGTCCTGCAAAGATAATTAACTTGCGACGTGCCATTCATGCCTGGAACTCAACTGCCAGTCTGATATCCCAAGGCGCACCGGAGTGGATGTTGCCTGACATGCTTTAGAAGACAGATCTGTCACAGATCTTACATCCTGTAGATAGATCGTGTGATCCTTTCACTAGAAGTTAATTATACATAGGGCTTTTTTACTCTGAGTATTAACCAGCCATTCACTATAAATGTAACCGGGAAGATTTCCGTTTCATCTATTCTTAGAGCAAAGAGGAAATAGCTCATCCGATGAGGTAGCGAAACTGGCGAACAGAGTCTTTTTCTGAGATCCTTTGATGGGGAATTTGGGGGATGTGGAGATCTGTATTTCAGGTAATAAGTGCTATTTTCAACAGCCAGAACAGGAAAAAAGTAAGTGTGATTCATGGATTGTCCCAGTTCCTGGTTGAACTGGTTAATTCCTGGTTAAACTAACCTCAAATGCAGGAAGGATCGCGATCATCAGTTAGAATAACCGACATTACAAATGATAACACTGTTATCACACAATATAGATTTTTTTTTTCTTTCGTTAAATTGTTACACCGTCGTTTCTTAATACACAAATGTGCTACTGAACCATGTTCTACTGTGACTGTAGGCTTTAGGGAATAGAAGAAGGGGGGAAAAAAATGCTTTTGGTCCTTACAGGTGCTCAATCTCTTCCTGGCCCTGCTGCTCAGCTCCTTCAGTGGAGACAATATGTCGTCAGACGACGATGGTGAAATGAACAACCTGCAAATTGCCATAGCAAGAATCACCAGAGGCATTGACTGGGTGAAGGCCTTCTTTATCACACGCGTGAGGCGGTTGTTGCGCCTAAAACCAAAGGAAGAAGAGAAGAAGGAAAGCGATTTCACCCTGGACCACATGGGCGTGGCTGAGTCAGAGGACGAGATGAAGGAGGAGCTGAAACAATTCGATGGTGCCCTTAGATTAGCTGTTGTTCCCATTGCAAAGGGGGAGTCTGATTTTGAAAGCCCCTATGATGATGAAGATGACGATGATGACGACGACGACGACAGTGCTTCTGGAAAGGAAGAGAAGATGGGTGAAAAAAACAAAGTGAGTTTTTACACATTCAACACAACAGAAAGTCATGTCCCATTCTTAACTTAAATATCGATTCCACCGTTTTTAAACATCCGGTATCACTCACGCACTCATCTCCTATACCGCTTCATATACCTGTGTGTTCTGTGCCGCTTGAGTTGCCTTGCAGAAACCCTTATCGATTCGTTTCTTCGTTGACGGTATTAGATTATCCGGAGCAACCACCATAAGCATCCATGTCAGCTAATTTCTTCCTATATGAATTGCTCCTATAATCCTAGTATCGTACTATGGTATCATGTTATAATCATAAACTCAACAGCCCTGTGGTGGGCAAGAAAGTGATCGTGAATTCCCCTACAGCTGAAAACCTCATTTCAAATTCACACATACTGTAGAATGTCTGGTTATAATGAGGCCTCGTGTGGCTGGACAGAAAGAAACGGACACTTTTTATGGGTGTAGCGGCGGTCAGGTGTCACAGTGACAGAGCGTGGGAAACAGCACCAGCACAGCATGATTAGTTAACCTGTTCGACAACCATCTGACCTCTTGGGTTCCTCTTTCACACATTTGTCCTGCCTAGAATTTTCACATGACGTGAACTAGACATAGCATCCAAAAAATCTGTCCGATTCTCCTTTTTTTCTTTTTCTTTTTCTTTTATCTTTTGGTCGGTCATGTCGTGAGTAAAGCTATGCAGTGCTGCTCGAGGTCAGATATTTTGTTGAACATTTGTTTCAATGAGGCGCATTAGCCCTGACTCATTAGGCAACTGTTTGCTGGTATGTCTGCAAACTGGGTTGTGTTACGAGGCTCATAACAGACTCTCGCGTGTCTAAATGCTTGGCATAACAACAGCAGCCATGTTTCTCCAGAGGGAACGGGATACATAGTCGAAGTCGAGGCAGCGGTGCTGAGCGATCCGCTCGACTTCTAACATTTAATCCGGCGAAAGCCAAGACAAAATAACTTTTTTTTTCTTTTTTTTTCTTCAAACCAGTATCGTTGCATAAATTGTGTAATAAAACAAGCTTCAACATTGTAAACCGTGAGCTACTTCGTATGGAATTAGGGAAAAAAACATTGAAATACGCTAATGGATAAACAGCATGGTACTTTTTTTTTTTTTTTATCAGACAGATCTGTTTACTCCTTAAGCTTCAGTTACATGTGGCTACGTCAGTGAAAGTGAAATACCGTCCAAGGCCAAGTGATGGATTTATGTAGCACACATATTATTCACAGCGTCTTCTTCTTCTTCTTCATGCTGCTAAATATAACCCCCTTTTGCACTACGCCTATAAACCTGTAAAGATATTCTCATGCAAGATATGAAATCTCGTCAGAAATAGCGCAGGAAAAACACTGCGGCAGAATAAAAATAAATATGATGTGAATGAATTGATCGTTATGAGTGTGTTAATAATATGGGTCGATACAGTATGCAGTGTATAATATTAGAGTCTTTCAGCAGTTTTTCCTATAAATGGCACTTTTTTTTTTTTTTATCAATAGAGTCGTCATTCATACCGGTTTCCGTATTTTGCATCTCACATTTGACACCTGCCATAGTCATTATTTCTTTTGGACAGCTGAGAGATGCAGATGACTCGTCCAGCTGTAGCACCGTGGACAAACCTCCAGATGTGGAAGATGTGGATTCAGAGGACGAACCGGATCCCATCTCCCCGGTGGACTGCTGCACAGAGAGTGAGGCTCTAAGCACTGTTTTCTTTTAGTCTTTTCAAATGGGAAGCAGCTTCTCCCTGATTCTATACTATTAAAGAGTTGGCTATATGAGCTACTCAGTAGCATAGATCCCGCATAGTCTGAACACCAGCTTCTAAACCTCGCAGCAGCTCCTAGAGCTGCTCAAACTGGTCGGCTATCGTTACCAGCTGAGACATTTTTACATCCAGCATTCTTTCTACTGATTAGTAAATGTTGGACATTCCAACATCGACAGTGGTGCATGCCTCACGAGCTCAATGTGTGCGCGGGCAAAGTTTTGCATGTTAGGTTTCTGCGAGTACCACCTCCCAAAAATCCTGGAAGTTCCATCCAGGATGTATTCCAATCAGCCATGCAGAGCATGCTGACTCCATGCACACAAACCCCAGGGCAGGAATCAAACCCAGACCCTGGAGGTGCAAGTCAACAGTACTAACCACTATACCACTGTGCCTCCAACACTGGATTGTTTTAGCAATTTAAAGCTAACGCTTTACTGAAACAAGTCGAAAATCTCTTCTCAATCTCTTCTTCTCAGTCTCTTCTTTCCCCCCTGCATTACAGAATGCATTCGATGTTGCCCATGCCTGGATATAGACATCACTAAGGGCAAAGGAAAGATATGGTGGAACATCCGTAAGACCTGTTATTCCATTGTGGAGCATAACTATTTTGAGACCTTCATCATCTTCATGATTCTTCTCAGCAGCGGAGCCTTGGTGAGCTGAAGGGAAAAGTGTAGATGCATTGAAAGTTTCATTCATTCATTTATTTTTTGTTCATTTTTTTGAGACGTAGTACAGCTTCGAGATATGAACCTGTGCTTTCTTGTTCCCTGATTAGGCCTTTGAGGATATTTACATTGAGCAGCGACGAGTGATCAAAATCATTCTCGAATATGCAGATCAGGTCTTCACCTACATTTTTGTCGTCGAGATGCTCCTGAAATGGTTTGCTTACGGTTTCAAGACCTATTTCACCAACGCTTGGTGCTGGCTGGACTTCCTCATTGTCGATGTACGTTTAAAAAAACAACAAAAATTTTTTTTCTAATACACTATATTTATAGACCAACCTAGGAATAAATATATATTGTGAATGACCGGATATAATATTGAGTAAATCGATTGATTGACACGTATAACATATAATGTTCATACGCTCCACTCTGTTGGCGATACGGTTTAGATTAAACACAAGCAGCAGTTCTTCCTTCATGGATCTCCCAAGAGTAATGCTCGTACCACTCTTCTAAAATGAATATCTTTAGACAGCTTCAACAATGCGACCTAAGCGGAATTCGGCTACGATCACCATTTTGCCAAAAACAAAACAAGGACAGACATTCAGAAAAGGAAATGTAATAGCTTTGTCAGCGTAGCCACCAAAGCAAGTCGAATAGGGCAAAATGAATAGCTCAAACAACATTGCTAATATATTGAGGGACTGTATTAAGTACTACTTACGTTTTACTTGAGTAAAATGAAATGTACTGTATTGATCAAGTCATATAGCTTCAGTGTCAGCATTTTGGTCAACAGTTGACATTTACCTTGAAATTGCTCAATTATCACACAGGTCTCCCTGATCAGCTTGACGGCTAACATCCTGGGTTACTCCGAGCTCGGACCCATCAAATCCCTGAGGACTTTGAGGGCGCTGAGGCCGCTTCGCGCCCTGTCCAGATTTGAGGGAATGAGGGCAAGTACTTTACTGAATTTGGGTGTAGATTTAGATGTGTAATGAATATGTTGAGGTGACAGTGGTGAGGAACAGTTGCTCGATACGATGGGAAGAAAAACCCTTGACTTGACTCGGGACACTCTGTGACGGGTGACACTGGACACTGGGCTTAAAAACCATTACATTGTACAGGTAGTGCAGAGGAAATACAGTTCTGAGTGTGTTCGAAGAGTGTTCAAACTGTTTGGGAGGCACAGATCTTTAAGGTATCTACAGTATGTGAAACCTTCCAGAGCGCAGACGACCAAAGTGTAGGACCTGTCTACCAAACACTATTCGCATATGAAGTACCTGATCCTGGAGCATGTCTTGCATTTAAATACACATTATATCTGCAGCTATATATATATATATATATTTTTTTTATGAATGATGTGTATTAAGTTTAAACCTTTCTGATTTTGTATATTTAACCTCCTCAGGTGGTCGTTAATGCCCTGGTTGGAGCCATTCCCTCCATATTTAACGTGATGCTGGTGTGTCTGATCTTCTGGCTGATCTTCAGCATAATGGGTGTAAACCTGTTTGCTGGAAAATTCTACTACTGCTTTAACACAACGTCTGAAGAATATTTCCCCATCGACGTGGTGAACAACAAAAGCGACTGCTTTGAGCTGATGAATAATGATTCCGACGTGAGATGGGTGAACACAAAAGTCAACTACGATAGCGTGGCCATGGGCTATTTGGCCTTGCTCCAAGTGGTTAGTGTCAACATGAGGCTGAATGAATGAATCGATTGGAGTCTGTTTAGAGAATTAGATTAGAGCTTGCTTTGCTTTGGTTATACTGTGAAATCATCATTTCTTGTTGGTTCACAGGCAACATTTAAAGGTTGGATGGACATCATGTATGCCGCCGTGGATTCTCGTTCGGTAAGGTTCGGCCTTTAGAGGTACAGTAGAGAGAAGCACTGGACTTATTGGCGAGAAACCTGATGAATAATAATTCATTAACATCCAATAGATGTTGACTTTACATCCAAATCTAAACGTGCAAAAAATGTATGCAGCGAGAATGTACTGGACTGCAATACATTTGCAGTACCTCTGATGTTCCATGCTCGTTTCACTTTTGCTACTTTACATAGGTGGAGGACCAGCCGGATTATGAGGCAAACCTCTACATGTATCTGTACTTTGTTATTTTCATCATCTTTGGCTCCTTCTTTACCCTCAATTTATTCATTGGCGTTATCATTGATAACTTCAATCAACAAAAATCAAAGATAAGTATCAACCACAAAGCAATTTGCAGATATATATATATATATAACAAATTACTTTATGAAAACCAACCTTGTATAAATATGTCTTGAAGTAATCAAAATCATAATAAAAACGTAACTTGAATGCGTTGAATATAAACTCTGGTTTACAAATATTGGATTTCTTCTTTGGCCTCATTGAATTTGTGATGACTTTCAGCTTTGTTTCAGGGGATTTGACAAAAGTGTGCAATTAACCACTCAAGAATTACCGATACACACACACACACACACACACACACACACACACACACACACACACACACACACACTTTTGCTGGCTCATAAAAATAACAGAACAATCTAACATAACTACAAACATAAGGATTGCCTTTAATACTCAATGAAACTCTTTTGCAGTCAATAACTGCCTGAGGTCTGGAAGCCGTGGGCATGACCAAATGCTTAGTTACCTCCTTTAAAATGCTTCGCCAGGCCTTTACTGCTGCTGCCTTCAGCTTGTGTGTGTGTCTTTCTGCCTTCAGTTTTGCAATCATAGGGTGCTATTGGGTTAAGAGCAGATGGCTGACTTGGCCCGTGAACAATATTTCTTTTCTTTGCATTGAGAAACTCTTAGGTAGCAATATCAAGTGACATGCTATCAGTTTTTTCAGCATTACCCTCATTCTGAGCAGGGAGTATACTGTAGCTCCCATTTTGAGAATTTGAGTGAGCAGCTACCAAATGCAAACGCAACACTCAGAACCACCTCCAGGCCTTTTATCTGCTTGAGATAGTCATGGAGTAATGAGGGAATAAGTCACACTTGGCCATGCAACTTCTTGTCAGCCATTTGTTCCATTATTTATGAGCTACCAAAAATGGGTGTGTGTACGAAAATGTCTGTAGTTCCTGAGCAGTTATTGCCGCGTTTTTTTGGGCGAAAAGCCTGAATTGAAGCTGACTTAGTCTTGACTTAGCTAACATCTTGAATGGCAAAAAACAACAACAACAAAAAAACAACAACACCCTGATCATTGTTTCAATGTTACTGAATCTGACCTGTATTTTAATATGGCTAATGTAATTAATGCAATGTAGATCTAATGTTCAATTTGTGTCAACTCAGAAAGGTGGTAATAATAAAAAATAAAATAAAATAATAATAATAAAAAAAATAATAATAATTAATATATATAAATATAAAAATAATAATATATATATATATATATATATATATAAATTAATTAATAAATAAATAAAAATAAAAAAATTAATAATAATAAAATAAGTTAATTAATTAATTAATTAATTAAAAACTATATATAAAATAAATAAATATATAAAATAAAATAATAAATAAAGAAAAAAAAAAAATAAAAGAAAAGAAAAAAGAAAAAAAAAAAAAAAAAAAAAAAAAATAATAATAAATAATAATAATAAATAATAATAAAAAAATAAATAAGAAAGAAAAATAATAATTTGTAATAATAATAATATTTTTATAACAATTATTATTATTATTATTATAATCTTCAGAAATTGTTAACCCTTGTAAGGAAGGCATGATCTCATGATCATGTCAACTTAATAAAAATGTATTATATACCATGTTTTAGAGAGTTTAAGACATAAATAATAATTGCATTCCTGTGACCCCTTACTTAGGAGGACAAGACCTCTTTATGACAGAGGAGCAGAAGAAATACTATAATGCCATGAAAAAACTTGGCTCTAAGAAACCACAGAAACCGATCCCACGCCCCCAAGTAGGTTTAATACTTCATGTATTGGATAACTAAATATCTACCAGTAAATGTAATATATAATCTGTTAGGAAATAAGTAATGTTTGATACTAAATCATCAGCTGTATTATTATTATTACGTTGTATTTTGCCTAATGCTCATCTGATGTCATAACTTTTCTGCAGAACTGTTTTCAAGGCTTCATCTTTGACCTTGTCACAAAGCAGTTTTTCGACATCTTGATCATGGGCTTGATCTGTCTGAACATGATCACCATGATGGTGGAGACGGATGACCAGAGCGCAGAGTTTGAAGAAATTCTATACATGGTCAACCTCGTTTTTATTGTCCTATTCACCGGGGAGTGTGTGCTCAAGCTCATCGCCCTACGACAGTATTTCTTTCATGTTGGATGGAATATTTTTGATTTTATTGTGGTTATTCTTTCAATTGTAGGTGAGTACTAGAGTTAGGTTAACAAAGAGAATTTGTTGAGGTGTTTTTTGTTTTCACATATTGTTATACAGTTAAGTCTTCATTAAATCAGGGCCATGGATGTTGTTTGCATTACAGTGCTTTGCAAAAGTATTCACACCCCATTGAACCCTTCCACATTTTGTCACCGTACAATCCCACATGTCCATGTAGTTTATTTGGATATTGACCAGCACAAAGTGCTCAGGGCCCGGAGTCAATACTATGCTGCAATTCTTTTGGGTTATGTCTCTACGAGCTTTGCACATCTGGAGGGAAATTTTTGCCCATTCTCCATTGCGTACATGTAGTCACTCAGATTGGAAGGAGATCACCTATGAACAGCTGAATTTTCAAATCTTGCCACAGATTCTTGGGTTGGATTTAGGTCTAAACTTTGCCTGGGCCATTCCAACACAAATATGCTTCATCTAAACCTTTCCTATGTTTAGTGTCATTGTCCTGCTGGAAGGTGAACCTCCATCTCCAGTCTCAATTCTTTGTAGACTCGAACAGGTGTTCTTCTAAAAATCGCCCACGCATCTTCCCATCAACTGGGACAGCTTCCTTGTCCCTGCTGAAAAAAGCATCCCCACAACATGATGCTGCCACCACCATCTTTCACGGGGCTTCTCTGATCAATGCTCTCCTTTTGCCCGGCCTGTCATTCCATTTTCAGAACCAAGCTCCATGAGATGTTCAAAGATGGGATATATTGTTAAAACCTAACCCTGTTTTAAACTTCTCTGCAACCTGTCTGATGTGTTCCTTGTGCTTCATATTGCTGTTTGTTCCAGTAACTAATGTTCTCTAACAAACCTCTGAGGGCTTCACGGCTTCCAGCTGTATTGATACTGAGATTAATTTGCACACAGATGGACTCTACAGATTAATTAGATGACTTCTGAAGTCAGTTGATTCCACTGGGTTTTAGTTAGGGGGATCAGAACAAAGCGGGATGAATACAAATGCATGCAGCACTTTTCAGAGTTTTATTTGTATAAAAAATTTTTTTTTTTTAAAAAGTGAATCATTTTCAGTCCACTTCACAATTACTGTATGTGCCACTTTGTGTTGGTCTGTCACATGAAATCCCAATAAAATACATTCACGTTTGTTTCTGTAATGGGACAAATTGTGAAAAAGTTCAAGGAATATAAATACTTTTGCAAGGCATTGTAAAATGTTCGAATGTACACTGCCTGGAAAACAGGTCACCGTTTGGATCTAAATTAGCACATACTTAAGAGCCTCCCACTGGATAATTGTAAGGAGTAATATGGTACGTTTCAGCAGGCAATACTTTTTTAAGCACTAATTGATACAGTCAGTACATTCTCATTTCTTAAACATCCATATCGAAAGTCATTTGCCGTGGTAAAGGAAAAGATGTCACAGTATTTCAGAAGGGTTAAATTATTGGTCTGCTTCAATCAAAGGAAACAATTAGGCAGAGGCTGCTGAATCTACTGAAATTGCATTATAAACTGTTTAATATTATTCATGTTAACACATTATTAAAACATGCAAGGATAGTGCAGAACTCTCTACGCCATGTGAGGCTGAAAGAAATCATGAATGAACATGATCAGAAATCACAATTCAATTCAAAGCAGCTTCACACAATCAAAAGATTATTTTTGATTATGGAAATTTGTATGAAATGTGTCTTAATTAAAACGATTCGATTGTCCCTGATGAGCCGTGGGCGACGGTAGCAAGGAACAACTCCCTGAGATCTACAGTTACATAGCTTTCAGTAAATACGGTTTCTCCCTAAGAAACCTTGAGATGAACCACACTCAACAGGGAACCCATCATTTGGAACCTATCATCCTCATTTGGGTGATAACAGGTAGCAAGTCATACTGTGTGTTAGGTGGCTGGAAGTTCAGTATAACAGTTGATGACTTTAAGTTAATATTAAGTCCAGTTCGTTATTGGAGGCTCAGGTAGACTGTAGAAAATCCCAAGTACTGAGCGGCTGCAGTTACAAGTCCTCAGAGAACAGCTGTCTGTGTCTGCCAAGGCCTGGACTGTCTAAAAGTGGGGCACCATGATGAGTCAGATGGTCTAGAGGGCAGAGGGGGTTTGGACCACTGGCAGCTCAGGAGCTCATGTGGAGCTCAACACAGAGAGACAGGGAGAGACAGGGAGAGAGAGAAGAGAAGGAGAGATAACAGTTACAGTAGGTACGGTCACAGTCATGTAATGTATAAAAGGTGAATGTATAAAACAGGGACTCCGGCGGGGCTAACTAGGACAGCATAACTGAAAAGGAGAGCCAGAAGGAAACACAGAGGGCTGAGAGAGTGCGGAAGACAGCATCTAACCATACCGGTTAACTATAATACTCTACGTCCACGAGCCCCACAGATCTGATCCTTTACCTGAGGCAAACCTCATGCTGGGCTAAATAAATAGGTTTTTAGCCTAGACTTAAACACTCAGACAATGTCTGAGACCTGAACATTGGAATTGGAAGGGTCCATAACCTAGGGGTCTTTTTAAGAAAAATCACTTAAATGCTTGATGAAATAAACAAATCCTAAAAAAAAAAAAGGACAGTAGAAATCACAGCTCTGTTTAACCGTGACAGTAAGAGCATTTATGCATGGAATGTGACGAAAGGTGACAGGACTGGGACTAAACAGCTGTGTCCAAGTACAAGCCTTTGGGGCAGAATTATCATCTGGGGCTGCTTCAGTTGGTCAGGTCTAGTCTCAGCAATGTTACGTGGCAATGAAATTAATTCAAATGACCTGATTGTGCTGAATGAGCGTTTTTTTTTTTCCCTGAATGGAAATATCGTGACATTGCAAAAGGTTGTTGAAACAATGCCATGGCAAATGCATACCATAATCAAAGATGAAGGTGTCTAACAAAATACTGGAGTGTGCGACCTTTTTTGGCCAGGCAGTGTATAATTCTTTCGAAAGAATTCCTTTTCATTATAAAATGCATATTCAATCACTTTTCAAATACTGATACATCATTAACTATTTTTTTAGGCTTAGTTCTAGCAGACGTCATTGAGAAGTACTTTGTGTCACCCACGCTTTTCCGTGTCATTCGACTTGCCAGAATTGGCCGAGTTCTGCGTCTGATCCGAGGTGCTAAAGGCATTCGAACTTTGCTGTTCGCCCTGATGATGTCCCTTCCTGCCCTTTTTAACATTGGCCTTCTCCTCTTTTTAATCATGTTCATTTTCTCCATATTTGGCATGTCCAACTTTGCCTATGTGAAAAAAGCTGGCGGCATCGACGACATGTTCAATTTCGAGACCTTTGGGAATAGTATAATATGTCTGTTCATGATCACAACATCCGCTGGTTGGGACGGGCTTCTGTCCCCCATCCTTGACAGCAAGCCTCCTGACTGTGATCCGGACGTTGAGAATCCTGGCACAGACGTGAAGGGTAACTGTGGGAATGCTGGAGTGGGAATAGTCTTCTTTTGCACCTACATTGTGATGTCCTTCCTTGTGGTGGTCAACATGTACATTGCCATTATTTTGGAGAACTTCAATGTAGCAACAGAGGAGAGCAGCGAGCCTTTATGCGAGGAAGACTTTGAGATGTTCTATGAGACCTGGGAGAAGTTTGATCCAAATGCTTCACAGTTCATCGAATACAGCGTGCTGTCTGATTTCTGCGACACCCTGAAAGATCCACTGAGGATCCCTAAACCAAACACAGTCAAGCTGATAACGATGGACCTACCAATGGTACCTGGGGAAAAGATCCACTGTCTTGACATCCTGCTGGCTCTCACAGCTGAGGTGCTCGGGGAATCTGGGGAAATGGACATGCTTAAGTCAAGTATGGAGGAGAAATTCATGGCAAACAACCCCTCCAAAGCCTCATATGAGCCGATAACCAGCACGCTTAGACGGAAGCAGGAGGAAGTGGCTGCTAAGGTCATCCAGAGAGCCTACCGCAAATACAAACTCAAGACTTGTAACAGAAAGGGAGCAGGCAGCATCAGACAAAAGAGTGAGAAGCCACCATTTGTAGCTCTGCAGAATGAGGTGGTCTTACACTCTGCCCCTTTCACCATCCCTGACTCAACCTACGTGGACAACATGAGGGAGTCCTTTGTGTAGCGAGATCTTCTGGGTGTTTCTGGTTAAACGTTCTTCAAAGTGACAATGTTTTCAAAAGAAGACTTCTTGTCCACTTTAAAGGTCATCACTTCCCTTATGAGAAGGGAATGTGAGTGTGAACTGCTGTATTGTTCACTCTAAAGAAGTTAAGAACCAATGTTAGTGAAGAAACCAGTGGTGTAAATTCTTTAAGGAAAAAGTGAGTCTTTAATGTAGCAGCAAAATATTTATAGGAGCACTAAGCACAATTTTCTAGTCCCAAAAGAACAGTAGTGAGAAGTATAAATGTAGCATGTGACGTTTAGATAATCTGTGAATACTTTTGATACAAGACTGAAGGAATTGCAAGCTGACATGGTGAAAATGGTGCATGGCAGAAATTAATTTCTTGTTAAAATTTAGTATGGAACAAAGAAGGAAAAAGTTAATTTTATTCATAATACTAAATCAGATTTTTAGTGTTATAGACATTATTAATACATATATTACCCATAATTTATACTATTTATACTATACTATAATATTTATACAATTTTTCCTTTAATAATTATCATTATGTAAAATTTTAAATCATAAACAGAGGAACCTTGGATTGTGAGCATAATTTGTCCCAGAAGTGTGGCATATCAAAGCACTTGTATATCAAAGCGAATTTCGCAATAAGAAATAATGACATTGGTTCCACAACCCAAAAAATATACATACAAAAATAATTAATACAAAATGTAAAGTAAACATAAAAACAAATTAACCTGCACTTTATCTGTGGCAGTTGTGACTGCTAATAAAGTAGTTTATTAATAAAGACTCTCACTCACATTAGTGCGCACATACACACACACACACACACACACACACACACACACACATGGACGCACACACACACACATGGACGCACACACACACACATGGACGCCACACACATACAGACATCAGCATTCAGACAGACTCAGAGAGAGGAGAGGAGGAGGAAGGGGGTTGCTGTGTAGGATGACTTTCACACACACACCAGTTTAACTGAATAAGGACGCTCACTCACACAAGCATGTGTGCACATACACACACACACACACACACACACACACACACACACACACACACACACACACACACACACACACACACACACACACACACACAAAATTAAATGTGCTTTATGCGCACATACAGTACGTGCTCACAGTGTTATAGCAAACATTACATCCGCGCACGGATGTTGACTACACGAGTGACGCATGCACACTGAGACCGAGCACAGGAGACGATTACCCACAATTCTGCAGAGAGAGAGTTGTGATCACGTGACACTCGGTGTCAAAACAAGAAGCACATGCATGCTACATGATACTCTATGATACTTGGCGCCTGTATATCAAATTTTCTCGTCTTGCGGAATGCTCGCAAACCGGGTTACTCACAATCCAAGGTTCCACTCTAAGTCAAATTTACTAAAACCTCGCAACCGTTTGACTGAATTTAATGCAAATGAAGAATCTTTGAAACAATATTTATATTTTCATCAATTCTAACCCTGCATTCTGATACTGTTTACATCGACCTTAACATCAACACCATCTACTTTTCTTGTGGAAGTGCATTAATCGTGCCATATAATATCCACTCACAGGATAGTGAAATAGGAAAGGGAATATGTTCACCTTGGAATTAGATCATCATACTAGTTTGGCAAGTCAAAAAAAATCATTTTAGATTAGGCTCAGACATACAGTAGGTATATAGTTTGAAAAGACTCAGATTGTAGTGGCTCTTAAGCAAAAAAAGAAACGATGAGACGTGGATAAATGTGCATTGGCAACAGTAGCAGTAGCACTATAGTGTATGAAACTTTTGCAACATTAGGTTAAAATGTTGTAATAATTTTGAGTAGCCTAAATTCTAATTTACATTTGCCCCAGGGTAGCATGTACCTACAGTATCATGCAAAAGTCTTGAGCCACCACTTTTTCATGTAGTCTTGAGGAATAGCTCTCCAGGCATCCTGAATAACTTTTTTGGATATTTTCAGTCCAGACCCTGTCTGTACCTGACCAATTTCAAAGGAATGTTTTTTTTTTTTTTTCCCTTGGTAGGCATGAACCAGCCGGTCACAGTAAAACATTTGTTCCCAATTCTTTACTTTCTTCTATTTAATTTAATTGAATTTAATAGTTTAAGGTCAAGACCTTTGAACAGTACTTTACTAATTTTCTAAATCCACGCTAAAATGCAGCTTTGTATATTATTAATATTGTAGATTAATTGTATGAGTCAATACAAATTCAAGGTCTTAAATGCTTTAACTGTTAAACTTAAGAAGCTAGCCTTTGATTTATTTTTCTTTTAGTTATTTATTTTTTGTAACATTTGTGCTTATGTTTTATCAATGAGTGTTATTGCAGACCAAACAAAATGATACAGAGTTGTAATTAAACTATGCAAATCAATATTCTTATGGGTCTGCTCTGTCTCACAAATGCTCGTGTGACTGTGAAGGAGTGATTTATTAAATGTACAAGCATTTGGTGATTACCGTCATTAAGCATATGCATTGCCACCAGCAATAACTCTTAAGCATAAAGCATAAATATGCTGTGTTTTCTAAATGGGTAAGAAGGGTGATAAAGACTTTGGCCATTTACAGTTACATTAGATTAAATTTAGACATTAGATTGCATTACTGGATTTATTGTTTGATATTTCTAATACATATACCTTGGTTGGATTTTCAACTAGTTTTTTATTTTATTATTATTATTATTATTATTATTATTATTATTATATTATTATTATTATTATTATTATTATTATTATTTTATACTTCTAATTTAAGATAAAATATTACACAAAAAAAAAACATGTTGGGCAGTCTATATAAAGATTTAATTGTTTATAAGTAAGTACGCAAGGGTCTATTTGAGACTTGATATCATATTTTTCCCCGATTTATAATTAGTCATCAGCCAAAGTTGATGTAAAAATATTTGTAATCTGAATCATGTTGATGCATTTAGCATGAATACACCTAAAAGGATCTCTCTCTCTCTCTCTCTCTCTCTCTCTCTCTCTCTCTCTCTGTCTGTCTCTCAAGATATTGGGTTAATGCATACATTTTTTACATCCTATACAGTTAAAAAAAAAGGAGAAGCTCTTTTTGTAACTTTACATACTATCAGAATTATTCATTTTATTTAATGAAAATATGTGTAGTAATAATAATAATAATAATAATAATAATAATATCTAGAAGAAGAACTCCACAAATGTAATGTTAACTCCATAATAGTACAGAATGTTCATGTCCCTAATATAAATACCAACAAACACTTATTAGCAGTTGTTCCCGTATAAAAAGTGACTGAATCTTCATATTGAAGTCCATTAGAATGTTCTTAGAATGTGTGTAAAGACTTAAATGGCAGAGTTTATATTTATCTAGTACAGATCAGTGTATCATACTCGAGTCGACTTGAAAAGGTAGTCTCACACACAGTACTGTGTACTCGGGCATGATCTGAATTAAATATGGATGATAACTGTACCTAAGCATGGAAGTGGTTCCATGTTTATAATGCAATGACATCAATGCCACCTGTCTCCTCTGAAATCTGCATATTCTCCACATATGCAATATTCATTTCCTCCAAAATATGAATAAAATTACCCACAGTGTGAAGGTTGCCTTCTTGTACTCTTCTTTTTTCATGTTTACTGGTGGATTGCAAAACCAACTAGGTGCACACTGCCACATGCTCTATGAGAGTGTGTAAATACACAAGTGAACTTTAATATAGAAACACAATAGTAATCATCTGGCCAGCAGAGTACAATTATACATATACAGTGGAACCTTGGATTATGAGCATAATTCACGCCTCACTTTTTAAGTTTCACAACTAACATACACAATGCAAACACTGTTTTAACGGGAAAAAAAGAAATCTCTCTAATGATACTCGTGTGAGCATACTAACAGAATCACTGGTGTAAAGTAAAAAATAAAAAATAACAAATGAACCACTACCTTACCTTTGAAAAGAATCGCTGAGTTTTCTGTGTAAATAAAGCGCATCTGCAGCTGGGGAGATCTGTGTGTGTGTGTGTGTGTGTGTGTGTGTGTGTGTGTGTGTGTGTGTGTGTGTGTGTGTGTGTGTCGGTGTCGGTGTCGGTGTCAAATTACGCACACGCGCACGCACACACAAAGTAAGTGTGTGTCTGTGTGTGTGTGTGTGTGTCGGTGTGTGTGGGGCACAGTGTCAAATTACGCACTCTTATTTTGACACAGGGGACGCAGCAGGTGAGACGATTACCCATAATTCCCGCAGCGCAAGAGAGAGAGAAATCATTGGCTCAGTTGTGATCACTTGCCACTCGGTGTCAAAATAAGAGTCACATGCTTGGCCTCCGAGTGGCGCAGTGGTTAAAGCGCTCGCCCTATCAGCCGGAGATCGCTAGTTCGAATCCCGGGTGGTGCTGTAACCTCTCGCAGCCGGAGGTCTAGAGAGAGCTGATTGGCCGAGCTCTCTCAGAGGGGAGGGATGAGAGGTACTTAGTGCTCCCACATTAATCACGGCTCTACAGCCAATCAGGGGCGTCTGTGAGCTCGCGCAGCGGAGGGAGCGGATAGCGCTGTCCTCCGAGTGTGTTACTCCGCCCCCAACGATGCGCGAGCGAACAGTTCGAAAAGATGCGGTCGGCTGGCGTCACGTGGTTCGGAGGAAACACGTGATAGTCTTCGGCCCTCCCGGCTGAGTGGTAGTAGTAGCCAAAATTTAAAAAAAAAAAAAAAAAGAGTCGCATGCGTGATACATGATACTCGGCGCTCGTAAACTAATATTTGCTCGGTTTTAAGAATTTATTAAAAATCTTTGCTCGGTTTGTGGAACACTCGTAAACCACGTTACTCGCAATCCGAGGTTCCACTGTATTATATATTGTACATGGGTGCAGTATGGAGCAATCATTTAGTCTAGTGAAAAACACCATCAAGGACTCTTATTTTTACATTTATTTAACTTTTTATTTTCTGAAATAATCTACAGTGTTATCTGGTTCACATGAGAGAATGAGGGAATTCTCTGTATAATCTCTAAAATTTCCCAGTTACAAATGACAACCATGTGTTATGCTTTGTGACAACTTTCATTCATGTCACAAACCTGCACCTGTGTCTCTATCACTGTATTCTGCTTAATTTGTGTATAAATCTTATTTTTTAAGCTTAGTGCTAATAAAGTAGTAAACCTTTCTTAAATATGTCTATCTCTATCATTTTGGGGGTTGTTTTTATTTTAGTTACCTAATTTCCATTTGCAGTTTTCCACTATGAAATTATTTTGGAACTATGCCATTTCAGTAGCATAGGATGAAGCATGGAAAGTACCAGTAATGTTTTTTCTACATTCTAGAGCATAAACTGGAGGTTTCAAACTGGAGGTTTTTCCTCAGACTTCTGAGGAAACAGCATGTTTCTGAGAAGTTGCTGGTGGACTTCTATCGATGCTATGTAGAAAGCACTCTGACATACTGTGTTTGTGTGTGGTTTGCAAGCTGCACAACCTTGGATCGGAAAGCGCTCAAAAAGCCCTGACAATTTCCTTCAGATGCCTCAACCACAATCGCCTCAACCACTCACACACCGCAGAGGCCGTGACCTCTCTGCTACTCTGCATCTGACAGGGATGTTGTTGTCTGGTTGACTACATTGTTCCTGTTCCAGACTCTGGCAGCCGACTTTCATGGCCTCCTGTCTGAATGGCCTCTGACCCCTCAAGTTCCTGCTGAACCAGCAGCTCTTTCAGCTGCCCCTCAGGAATAGTTGGACTGCATATTGGGACTCCTCATAGAAAACCTGGACTGGTGAGGACCCCCAACCTCTCCTTTATTGATGGGGCCCAGGCACGTGCAGTGAAGCGAATACCAGACACATAACTACCCCTGAGAGTAGAACACTCTCGGGTTCCAGCCCCGCCTATAATGGAGCCTAACAGTGGGAGAAAAATGCTCAAATAAAGAAATTTTTGGAGCCATTGGTCGGGGAAGGTCTGAAGGTCTTTTAGCAAGATAAGCTAGGGGGCTGATGGGATCCAAAAAAATTGTTACATACTTGCCATAATATCCAGACAGCCAAAGAAAATGTCTCACCTCCTTTGTGGCCTTCGGTTGTGGGCAGGCTGCCATCACTGTCTTATCAATTTTGGGGCCCAGATAGCTATCTTCCACCCACTCAATTCTGCACTCCTTTGGGTTAGATCCGAGTAACATTTATCTCAACAACCTCAAGACAGTCCTCAGCAGTATTGGGTGACGTTACTTTTAAAACTAACTAATTACATTAACTGTCATCAAAAAGTAATCAGTTACATTACAGCATTACCTTCTAATAAAAGTAGCTATTACATTTTGATTGTAGAAAATGAAAACTCCTTTGTGATTCCTTACTTTGTAACATGTAACAACACTGGTCCTCAGATGCTGCAGTTGCCTCTGCAGATTATTGCTATAAATAAAAATGTCATCAAGATTTTTCATCATGTGTCATTGCAGCTCAGAACAGCAAAGAAGGTTATGAATTGTTGTTAACCAAATGACACACGGAAGACAAGAGGACCTGCCAATATCCCTTTGTTAAACCCAGTGTTAACTGAAATCAGACTGTTCCCAATTGATCTAGCAGTTTGTCAGTATTTTAATTTAGACACCACACAGGACTTCACTAAACTTCTTGCTTGGCAAAATCTTGCTTGGGAAAGAGTACCAACAGACCAATCTCTGTAGGACTATGCACTTATCTCTTATATACCATGAGTAAGAGAAATGTAGAATCTTGAATCAAAGAAACCACCAGTTTACAACTTCCTGCTCTGCATCAATTACACTTCATTATACTAATGTGAAACCCAATATCGAAGCAATGTCCACCCTATGGAGTCCTCACTGCTCACTAAAATGATCTAGGTGCTCATCTCCATCCAGCAAACCAGGCCCAGGGGTAGGGTGACCAACGCCACCTATGTGCATTGGCTCAGCAGCTCAGGGATACCTGTTGCCCCTGTCTGGTGTCAAGGGAAGGTGACGCCAAGGCTGTCATCGTGCTGGTGGCACTGGAGCAGTTCATCAAGCATCTGCCACCAGAAAGAACAGCACTGACGGTGGTGCCCACAAGGTAGTGTACAGGGGTGTAGGCAGTGCCTCATCTTCTCTTGCTCACTTTTTTTCCACTTTCTCTCTCCCATCATCATTGAATTGCTCTGCCTCTTGTGGATCCCTCTCTGTCAACTAGCTGTTTGAGTAAGGGGCCCCCATTATGACTGAATAAGACACTAAACTGTCTCATGGCTTTCACATCATTGTTAGACCAGGTGTGCTACTTATTGCAATTTTACTAATCAAATTGGACTATGCGATACAATACCCAGAAGGGGTGTGTGTAAAGCAATTATCGGGTCAGGCCAGAGCACAGAAACTGGGAGAAAGGAGATGAGGGGAAAAAATGCTCTTGTATGAAGAAAATCCTCTCTGTATCAGGAAATTCAGGATAGCTGGTGGTTAAATCTACCATGACTAAGATGTACTCACGGCACCTCGCTGAGTTTGGGAGCAGGCCGACCACATCCATTCCAATGTGCTTAAACGAGACACTGATGACAGGCAGACAAATGAGCGGGGTAGGGGGCGGTTTTCTGGGTGCTGTCTTTTGGCATTTGGGGCAATGTTGACAGCGGTCTTCGATTTTCACTCTGAGGTGACCGCAGAGCAGATGGGAATGGGCCAGGTTCATTACTGTGTTGACATTCCTTTGGGATGCCACTAAGAGTTCACAGCTGCCTGACAACTGAAGAGACCACAGTGAGTCAGGATTTCACCTTTTAGTTGGTCATAGTTCTCCGCTTTCTCGCATCCCACACACTGGAATCTTGAAAGACATTCTAACTGATTGGGGCATGACCTTTATGTTTTACACACTATGCAAACTAGTGTGCAAAATATATATTTTTTTGCTCATGAACGGACCCATAAGCTAAATTTCTGTGAGAACTAAAGTTTTGTAAAATTTACGGAAGTTGACATTATTATATTATATTACATATAAGGCCAGGCATGGCACAGGTCTGGTGACTTAGCAGCAATTATTCCTTGGCGCAAATCCAATGCGGGTTTTTTATTTCACTCACTCATCGTCTATACCGCTTAATCCTGTATTCAGGGTCACGGGGGCCTGGAGTCTATCCCAGGAGACTTGGGGCACATGGCAGGGTACACCCTGGACAGGGTGCCAATCCATCACAGGGCACAGACACACACACATACACTCACTCATTCATACACTACGGGCTACTACTAACTACTAACTTAACCTACATGTCTTTGGACTGTGGGAGGAAACCGGAGAACCCGGAGGAAACCCACCAAGCACGGGGAGAACATGCAAACTCCATGCACACAGAGACGGGAATCGAGCCTGGCCGGGGATCGAACCCGGACCCTGGCGGTGCAAGGCGACAGTGCTAACCGCTACACCACCGTGCCGCCTGGGTGTTTTATTTATTTGTGATTTTTTTTTAAGCTACTGACATGCGTTCATTCTGTTCTAAAACACACACTAATTCGCTCTCTCTCTTACACAAAAAAGTGCATCATTTCTCTGTCACTGGATGTAATGGAGTGGAGTAAAAGTCAAAAGTATCAACAGATACGGTAAACCTACTCCAGTAAAGTGCAGATATGTTAAAAATGTACTTGCGTACAATAACAAAATAAATGTACTTTGTTACTTTCCCCCACTGATTCTGATTTCTTCCCTTGTACAGTAAGTCTCGCCTGAAAGTTTGATGCGTGTGAAGAGTCTGTATTCCAATCCCATGCAATTCTCTCCATATAGTCCATTCTGTGTTTCATTTCCTACCTTCCAGCGAAAGATCATAATAGTCACATGACTGCAAACAGCCTATTAAACTGAGCGATCTGGTTGGAAATACATAATAACATTAGGGTTTTGCATCAGGATGACTCTTCTCCATGAATAGGCTGGAGGAGAAATAATAAGAAAGGACTTGTCGCAGATGCCGAGGAATTCATGTGCACAAAGTGGAGAGGTCGCAATGGATGTTGTGTGAGTGAGAGCGGTTTTTGTGTTCTGTAATTGCTGGTTAGACCGACTTCCATAATAATCTCTGTGTTGGGCAAGTCTCTTTCTTCCAGATCATGATGTTTGAGAAATGAAAAATGTTCAGTGTGTATGAGATTTGGGGCACTTGCTATAGGCCCACCGTCAGAAGTGCTCTTTCAAATCATCTCACACACTGGAATGTTTGAGATTCTTACTGATCAGGGCATGACCGTTATTTCTCACGGTATAATTTATTGGGCATCAAATCAATTCACAATAGCATTTATGACCCAAAAATGGATGATTAAACAATGAAAAAAAAACATTTGTAGGTTTATTCACAAGGAAGCTAAAATATAAATGCTAAAGTCAACAAAGGCGTGTCTTCTATTAAAACTCTTAGGGGTCAATGGCATCATCGATGATGCCAATCACTTTTTTTTCTCTTTGCAAATGATTTGCAAATATCAACCCCCCCCCAAAAAAAATATATATTTATTTATATATATATATATATATATACATATACATATACATATATATATATATACAAAAACGGTAACGGTTTCCTTTCTAGAAAGTTTATTGCCAAATAAATGTTTGTTACTAAATGAATGTAAAAAAAAATAAAATAAATAAAAACAGAAGTGTGCCAGATTTGCGTGTCTGGAGTCCAGCCCCCGTGCTTAACTTGCCATTCACAAAGACTCCGGACTCTCACAAAGACTCTCTGCTTAAGAACCGGTTTTGAATGCCTGACAAGTGTTCCGTATGCTGGAATTAGCATAACAGAGATGTGGTCTAAGTAGCCGGGGTGGGGTGTGAAGCTCTGCCCAATATGTGCTGACGATGCTTGTGCAAATCAGATCCACATGTTCCAGCATCCTTCTCGTTGCAAATTCCACATAGTGATTGGATTTAGGAAGCACCGACTTGAGCTTTGCATGGTTAAAATCTTCAGCGACAATAAACAGTCCGGGGTGTGCGTCCTGCAGTTCACTGATCTTTGCATACAGTTCACGGAGTGCTTCCGAAGCCTTAGCGCTAGACTACAAGCAGCAGTTAATGAACTAGCACAGACTTCTTACACCATTTTGTGTTGATGTAAACACACTGAGCTGCATTTTTGTCTGTGCCAAACATGGCGAGCCCATCTAGCTGAATGGCGGCATCTGGAACTCTGTCGCTGGGCCATGTCTCCATGAAAAAAGACCCCTCGGTCTCTCACTCTGTGTCGTCTGCTGGAGTCGGATGTGGTCCAGTTTATTGTCCAGGGAGCAAATGTTGGATAAGACGATGGATGGGAGTGCCGGCCAGCTAGAGTCACACTTCCGCTTCCTTGCGCACCACTTCCGATGTCCCCACCTCCGGAGACTGACATCATGCAATACAGAGGACTGGACTAGCTTTTTTCGCGCAGCTCATTATGAATGTAGTTTATAGGGTTATTAAGTTTATATACGAAAATTGATTGCACCGATGTCCGTATACCATGTAAATGAAACGTACTACAACACATAGTAAACAAAGTAGCGCCATTTTGGCTGTGGAGCAGCCGCCGCATGCTACTGCCATGCCACCATCTTATATCGTGTTTGACTTTGAAGAGTTTTGATCAAAAGGCAGATGAACGCGCATGCAGATATGAGAGATTTATATGGCATTTATTAATAGAAATGCAGACATAATCCCCCAGACATACAACAGACACAAATAGTAACACTAACTAACCTTTGCAACTATTGCAATTATTTCAGTCATAATACACTATAACATATTTTTGCTGTTTTTTTTTTTTTTTTGCATAAAAATTGCATTTTAATGATTGTTTCAGAAACCATGCTTTATTTTTTTGTTTCTCTCAAAAGAAGCCTTGTTTTTTTTTTTTTTTTTTTTTTGTGAGGAATCTGAGTGCATAGGTGTGAACAGCTTACAACATCAATAGGAGTCCTGGGGAAACCTGGTGTCACCTAGGTCTTATAGTAGACCTTAATACGTAGGTCTTAGATATTCATGAAAAGTCGTGGATTATTCAGTAAAACAGAGGCTCTGCTGAAAAAGAGTTAGGCACGTCAGTCACTTTACCCCAAATAAAAGGTTGTTTTGCTATGGACACAGGGGCGGATCTACTGGGGTGGCACGGGGTGGCAATTGCCACCCTAGGAAAAAGCCTTGCCACCCCATTTGCCACCCCAGCATTAGTGCCCTAGTGTTTTACAAATAAAAGAGTTTCCTCGACCGATGTACAGCAGCGACTCGTGAAATACGTGAGCCGGCTTAAACGCGGAATCGGCAAAGGCGTTCGGGGAGGAGAGATGTGGATTTACAGCTGTTTGTGTGAGAGAGAGAGAGTTTGTTTGCCGCAGCCCCTGGATTACTTTTCCCGGGTGGATTAATCTGCTGTGGACACATTCAATACCCCTCTCGTTCCGTTTTCTCGTGCTCTCGGACGGAACATCTTTACCGGTGAGACCGAACCGTCTCTCCCAGCCTACATCACACACACAGACAATAAAACATGGACGTTGGACATTCATACATACACGCACACACATTGTTTATATTTGTATATATAGTTTTTTGGTGCACCTGGTTTGTTCGTTGGTTGGTTTTATCACTTAATACACTTTTGACTTGTTGTTGTGTCACGTCTTGCTTGTTCCGCAAAGCTCATACCGCACCGGAAGTAAGTATTATTAGCCCATATTTAGATTCGCGACCCCGTGGCATTGTAGCTAGGTTTGTTTTAAGAGTCCCAATCATCTATCAGCGTCGCTGATAAAAATAAATTGTTCAATAAAACCACCCTCCGGGGTTTGTTCACCTGTATTTCCGTTGTTGCTCTTTATTCCCCGCTACAATACCCATAAATAAAAGAACGAAATCTCGTCTTTCTATTAAAGCATAGTCCGAACAAATGACACTTATGAACTGCTTCGTTTTAGTGAATCAAAGACATTTAGTGCAGCGAGATCATCACACACACACACACACACACACACACACACACACACACACACACACACACACACACACACACACACACACACACACACAAAACCACACACACATTACCTTGTTAGCTTTGTTAGTCAAAATTGTTGAGTGTGGTATATGTTTGGAAAGCAATAAAGTCCAAACTTCATACTTGTTGCATCTCCCAGGATACTATGAAAAGAAAGGCTGACATCCAGAGTTTTTTTTTTAAACCAAAAAGAAAAGGAAGATCAGAATCAGATACTGTGGGAGTACGAAAAGGGTAGAAAAAAAGTTGTGGAAGACAGAGGAGGGGATGGAGTGTTGGAAGCAAGAAATATAGAAACTGATGACAAAGAGCTAGACAGAAGTGAAGAAGTAGAAGATAACCAGCATGAAGTGAGTGAAGAGGTGGAAGAAAAAAGGTTAAGAGAGGAAAAGAGCTCAGATATTGAAAGAGAGGAGAGAGAGCTTGAAACACCAGCACCCTGTTTGTCAGGTGACCATGGTATGTTGTTCATTGTGCTTTTCAAATATTTTTTTTTACATAAATAAAAAATAAGCACAACCTGTTTGATTTATTCAACCTATAATCATTTAAAGAGCCATAGTTCAATATATGCTTAACTTTGCTTATCTTGGTTACATTCAGTGTTCTTTAATATATATTGTTGTAATATATATTGTTGAGATATGCCTAAAAAAACCCTTTAGACACAGGTCGCTGCAGTAGTAGCTGTACAGGAACGATTAGGTGTTAAATATTTTGTACTGTAACATTTTAATATAAGTATTACTTTATGTCATTTTTATAGGACAATGTAAAAAGGTGCACCCTAGTGTATACACGGAATAAGAACAGCGTTCCTGGAATCCACAAAAAACATGCAAGGATGCTTGCTTCAGTGTTGCCACCCCTCATCATTTTAATGCCACCCCCTTGCCACCCCATGAATAATTTTCTAGATCCGCCCCTGTATGGACGCACACAACACTTTCATGAACTCAGTTCTGTGTTAAAACCCTTAAGAGTCGGCGGATCTGCCAGCGGGTCCAAGTGCATTTTTTTCTGATAACCATAAAAAGAACTTAAAATGCTCTGTCATTTTTTAAAATCATACATTTAAGTGTAGTTAGTACATCATTTGAATCTGCAAAGAGTCTACTTTTATTTATATATACTCACTATATGAACAAAACATTGTGCTTTTGTAAAATAAAGAAAATAAACAGGGGGCGCTTTCAGCCGTCTCAGTCTCCGTGAATATTTTTCTGAAACCCGTCACTAAAATTAAAAGAAACTCCGCGAACACTTCACACTCCGACATGAGAAATATATCTATATAAAGCTTAAAGGGTCGATGTGGCAATCCCCCTGGTTGAATGAGCCCTGATTCCCAGAGGCGAAGTGTGACCACGCGCCTCATAGGCTAGGGCAATGGCATCTCTCACCCAGTGTGACAGAATCTGTCTAGTGGCAGCCGCCACCCGGTTGCGACCCCCATGGCAAATAAAGAGCTGCTCTGACTTACGCCACTGGCTAGTGCGGTGGACGTAGATCCGAAGAGCACGTACTGGACACAGTAAGTGAAGTCTTTCCTGCTCCGGAGCTGTGAAAGGCGGAGGACAGTAGGCTTCGAGAACCACTGGGTGCATGGTCGAGAATGGAACCTTGGGAAGATAGTTCGGGTGAGGATGCAGAATAGCTTTGACTAGCCCAGGGGCAAAGTCTAGGCAGGATGGGGAGACTGACAGAGACTGCAGATCCCCAATCCTCTTCAAAGAAGTAATAGCCATAAGAAAAACCATGTTAAGAGACAGAAGCCTGACAGGCGCTGACTCTAGTGGTTCAAAAGTGGTGTCGGCCAGGCCTTCGAATACGATAGTTAAGTCCCATGAAGGGACCGTCGCTCTAGTGGGCGGCGTCAACCATTTAGCTCCACGAATAAAATGGGCAACCAAATGGTGCTTGCCCACAGAAACCCCATCATTCAGAGCGTGACAAGCCGAAATAGCGGCTACGTACATTCTGAGCCTACTAGGGCATAAGCCAGAGGACAACGTTTCCTGCAGAAACTCCAGGCGTGAAACAATCTGGCAGTGAACTGGGTCTATATGTCTTGCCATGCACCAATTTTCAAATACACTCCATTTGAGGGCATAAGTTCTTCTAGTGGAGAGAGCCCTGGCACTTAAAATAGTTTCAATTACGCTGGCTGAAAGCCCAGCATGTCTTAGTTGGTCCCTTTCAGGGGCCAAACGTGAAGGTTCCAGAGCTTGGGCCGGGGATGAAGTATTGTCCCCTGTGCCTGAGACAGAAGATCCCTCCTCACTGGAATCACCCAGGGTGAGCCGTCGAGGAGAGATGTTAGATCCGAAAACCACACTCTGGTCGCCCAATGGGGTGCTATCAATAAGAGGCACAACCCCAGTTGACGGACCCTCGCCAGGACTCCTGGGAGCAGAACTATAGGTGGAAATGCATAAAGGTGTAACCTTGGCCACGTGTGGGCCATTGCATCCAGACCCAGGGGAGCTGGAGGAGTCAGAGAGTAGTAAAGGGGGCATTGTGCTGCCTCTTGTGAGGCAAAGAGGTCCACCTCCGCTACGTAAAATCTTTCCCAGATTTGACTGACTACTTCGGGGTGGAGCTTCCATTCCCCATGTTTCACAGCTTGTCTGGATAGCAAGTCTGCTCCTACATTCATATGCCCTGGAATGTAAATTGCCCTGAGGGACAGGAACTTGTCCTGTGCCCAAAACAGAACCTGGTGCGCTAGCTTGTTCAAGCGGCGCGAGCGGAGTCCACCCTGGCGATTTATGTACGAGACTACCGCAGTGCTGTCTACCAGCACTAGGACATGGTAGCCTCTCAACTGCTGGAGGAAGTGTTTCAGGGCCAGAAACAGAGCCATCATTTCGAGGCAATTGATGTGCCACGCGAGAAGATGACCTCTCCAGCTCCCTTGTGCTGGACGGCCATCCAAGACCACACCCCAGCCTGTGAGGGAAGCGTCTGTCATTAGCATCTTGCGATGACAAGACGGACCTAGAGTGGGACCCAAAGTCAGAAACCGGGGTCTGAACCAGAAGGGTATGAAGCCCCTGGCGCGTAACCCTTATTAGCCTCTGGGGGTTGGCCCTTGAATGAAAAACCCTGGCTCTTAGCCACAGCTGAAACGCTCTCATGTGCAGAAGGCCCAAAGGTATCACCGTGGACACAGCCGCCATGAGGCCTAAAGATTTCTGAAAGTGATGAACAGTGACCTTCTGGCCTAGCTTGATTTCCTTCAGGGTGTTGAGAATGGATTCGACATGAGCAGGAGACAACTGTGCCTGCATTGTGACCGAATCCCATGTGACACCCAAATATGTTGTCCTCTGAACAGGAAGGAGAACGCTTTTTGTGGCCTTGAGGCTCAATCCTAAAGAATGAAGATGGGCTAGGACGACATCCCGATGTCGAAGCGCTAGCTCCTGAGACTGGGCCAGAATCAGCCAGTCGTCTATGTAATTCAAAATACGGATGCCCTGGAGTCGTAAATGAGCCAGAGCTGCATCCATGCATTTTGTATATGTGCGGGGTGACAGAGCTTGGCCAAATGGAAGGTCCCGATACTGGTAAGCTTCGCCCCCAAAAGCGAACCTCAAGAACTTCCTGTGCTGTGGCAATATTTCTATGTGGAAATATGCGTCCTTGAGATCGATTGTCACAAACCAGTCCTCTAGTTGAATTTGAGAAACAATCATTTTGACAGTCAACATTTTGAATCTGGATTTCCTGAGATAGCGGTTCAAGCCACGAAGATCCAAGATCGGACGCAACCCCCCCCTCTCTTGGGCACCAAAAAGTACCGACTGTAGTAGCCCGACTCTCTGTCTGGAAGGGGAACATGTTCTATGGCCCCTTTGCCCAGCAGAGTCTTTAATTCCTGGGCCAGCAGATGTGCTCGGTCCGATTTCATGGAAGTGGAGGTCACGCCGTTGAAACGCGGAGGACGATGTGCAAACTGAATCCTGTAGCCTGTGCCTACAGTCTTTTGTACCCAAGGAGATATTCCTGTCAGTAGTTCCCACGCTGCCAGCTTCTCCGAAAGGGGCATGAGCTTTGACACTTCCAGGCGCCCCTTCCTGGGGGGAGACACCCCCACGACCCCAGGCGCACGAACCTCAGGGCTTCTTCTTCGAAGAGAGGAAGCTCCTCAGATCCGGTCTTTTTGAAGCAGATTTCTGAGAAGAGTGGTGAGCCCCACCCCAGTCTTTACGAGGGGGTGTGCGGCTGGTCACGCTCTCCTTCTACACCCCACGCCTGATAGGGGCCAGACCTGGCCAGGGCCGGGTGGCCGACGATCCCGGTTCTTGAGCACGGCGGGGAAGGAACCTCCCAAAGGCCTGTTCATACAGCTTCGCCTCCCGAAACCTAGAAAAGCCTTCCCCAATCTACACGGTTTGGAGGGAAGGGTAGGCTTTTTCAGGGAAGATGATGTCCCAGGAGAGAAATAGCCCACAAGCGTCTCTTCTATCTGGGGCATCATCGTATAACCGCATGCTTTCGCATCAACGATATTCGAATAAGTCGAAGTCGATGATACAAAAACATGCAATGAATACGGCCTGCTCCATGAAAGAGTTAATTCATCATGGAGGTCACCAAAGAAGGGGAGAGAGAGAGAGACGTTGAGGCTCCTCCTCCCGGCCACCCGACAGAAACCTGTCGTCCAATCTCGAACGCTTGGGGGAATCTCGCTTCTGCGGCCAGTCGATATGCAATCGCTCGACCGCACGCGTTATAACCTATAATACTTCCTCATAAGCTCTGTCAGCACTGGAGTAGCCTTGTGAGGAGGCTACTTCCATGGAAGCGAGAGAGGAGGATTCTTCCGCTCCTTCGTAAGAAGCGCCAAAGCGTGCTTGCGAAGCGGAAGCTAAAACTTCCTGATCCAGAGAGAGCGAGAGAGAAATCGGAAATTCCATCTCATGTGCGTCTGCCAGATCGGCATGCGAGCCCCAGGAATGCGCCACGGCTCGCGGTTTCTCTTTAAAGAAAGCGAGCCTCGCAAGAAGCTCCTTAATAGGGAGAAGATCACAGTACTCACAGTCTCCCTTGAAGCCCGAGGTGAGGGTGTTGTTCTTCCCCCAAGCACTCGAGACAAAACTCGTGAAGATCGCCCTCCAAAAGAGATCTATCGCACAGAGGCACGCATCTCTTAGGCAACTCCGCCATATCGGTGAGTTAATGCTGTTTTTTTTTTTTTGCTTTCGTTATGGCTTGCACATGCACACACAGCCACAAAGCGGTCCTGAAGACAAAAAGATCTGAGGATCTTTCCGGTTCATTCCTATTTATAACCTGCAGGTGCACCTTATTCGGTGACGTCCTGCCTGGCACAGGTTATAAGCTGAAGGTATTCGGCGGTTTTGACATGCACAGGCTTCACAACCGGGCAACAAAGAGATGTTCCCATAGCGTTTTCACGCAGCATTGAGTGTAGCTTTTGAAAGGGAACAGCTGTAGAAGCACACTACATACAAGACCACGCCCCCTGCACGCGGGCACACACAGATTCACTGAGTTTCCTGCACGTGTGAAAGATGTCAGGCGCTGTACAGGTTTCTGAAGCTCTACAGAATGTTCTGGACGGTGGGAGGAGTTTATCTTTTCTTCAGAACAACACTGAAACTCCGACAGAGAACGGGTGTGTTTTAAAGAGTCATTTGCTCCACTGGAGGAGGAGAAACCAGCAAGCTGCTATCATGGGTGATTTATTAAATCTCATATTATATATGATATAATATATTATACTGATAATATAAATCTCCTCTCATTTTATTTCTTCCTCATTTTGGCTAGCTTTGGCCAGCTTATATGTAACATTTATCTTTCACTGTCACTTTCATAGTTTAGGGTAGCATGTAGAAAACACTGCTATTCATGCTACCATACTGCCTTATGTAGCTTAGCACAAACATGTTAGCTCCCGGTGACTGAATCTAATACCTTATGTAGATTACGGATGGTTGTCAGTATCAGCTGTAGTGTAAAAAATTCCAATTTATTTTACCCAGTTTTGAATAGCTTTAGCTTATGGGAGTTATTTGGTTCAGTTTTTGGTTAGCTTATGACACTGCTATCTATGATGTAATTTAGCACAAACACTTTAGCTCCTGGTGGCTAAATTGCTGCCTCATGTAGCTTATTGATATTTAGATATGAGAATAAAAAGCCCCCTGCTTTTTTATTTGGTGTATGACATTATAAAAGCTTGTTTTGTCTTTATGCATAGTCATTAGTGATTGATGATGATGATGATGATATACAGTAGTTGATTTTATTGTGTTATCATGCTCATGTTATATTTTTCTCTTTTTTTTTTTTACTAATCAGTTGTGACAGTGAAAATAATCAGCCACCGGTTTGATACAAAGCAAGGGGTCTGGATTCAGGATGGAAGGGGTCTGAATTTAGGTCATTTTAACCTGGATGGACACACAATAAGCATCTGTCTGTACCTGCGACTGTGTACAACCAGCACGTGGACTGACCTCGGGTTACATTAGTGTTGATCCCGCTAGTAACAGGGTCTGTGTGCAGTGTAAAGCAGTGTACGGTAAGAAGCCAAAAACACCATGGAAACGCCAGGTATGTAATGTTCACTTATGTCTTCAGTTAAACAGGAACTGCTTTTTGAAAGTGGCACAACGATGCATGATTGTGTATAGCCAAATATGTACCTTCTGTGTATAAGATGATCTGTGTCCCTGTCCACTCAATCCTGGACATTTTCTTTGCACCATGTAAGTGAGTAGATTATGGGCCCCAAAACACCCTCAGACTCCTAAGGGTTAAAAACAACCTGCCAGGTTGGTTTGTTTCTGTTTTCTGTGCTTTCTGCTAGAGTTTGAAATTGTATATATTTTTTGTATGTGTGTATAAATGTATTAGCTACTATACGTAAAGATTTGAAATTTACACAAATGTAAGAAGAGTCCATGAATGGCGCTCTCAGCATCAGAGATGCGTCAGAACAGCATCAGCATCATGACTCATCATCAGAGATGCGTTGGTAGAAATCCATTGTGTGTGTCTGTGTGTCATCCATTGGATGCTGTCTGAGTTAGAGCCATTTTTGTGTTCTGTAATTTCTGGTCAGACTCATGACTTCCACAATGATCTCTGTGTTTGGACAAGTATTTTTCTTCTTTTCATCCAGATTATGACATTTGGGAAATGAACAGTGTTCAGTGTGTATGAGGTTTGGGATACACAAATTCTACAGATGGAAAGGTCAACCAGTGTTAATGGGCTGTTTTTGTGTTATAGTTCTATGCTCTAATATCCAATTGTTACCAATTGGGAGAACCATTTCAAACATGTTTGAACTTGACCTTTCCTGTTGACCTTGACTTTTTTTTCTGGCCAGGAGGTGCATTACATTTATACACAAGATACAAAGTGTTAGTGCCTATCAAAAGTGTATACCAGGTTAGTAAATATTTCATGGAAATCTAATGGAAATGTAGATATTAGGGATGGAACAGGACGCACATTTCATGGTCCAGCACAATGTTGATATAATGAAGTGGGGAAAAAAATGCATGCTTTATTTTTTTTCCCCTTTATTATGAATTTATCTTGTAAATGTATTAACTGTCTCTCTAACATAAGCAAAATTAAAGAGATGGATGTAGGATGTAGGAGGGCACAGAATGAGCACAGCTGAGCAGTAACAGCTTTTCTGTGGCGATTGTCAAGAGCACTAAGTTCCTCTGTAACCTGGAAGAAACCTTCAACTGTTCCAGTATCAGTTGTATAGAAACGAAGGCCCACCAGCACCAACTTCCTGAAAAAGCGCGAGAAAAGCCCAACTTCCACCTCCTGTCATTAGACGCATGAAACAGATTAAGCTTATTGAAACTAACTACAAGGCCTGAAGAAAGTATTGACTGTCTGACCCTCATGTCTTGGGGAGTCTACAGCACGTTGGAATGCTGCTCTGTTGTTGCTTGAGCAGTTCTCCTAACCTCAAGGCCTCCCTAGCTGGACTAATTTTCTGGTGAAGGACTGGAAAAAAGCAGGAAATGAGCTCGTCCCAAAGGGCAGGCTGACAGAATGTTGAATAAACACAGCCAGTTATACATTTATATTGTCTATGCAGTGCAGGGGCGCAGAGCCAGAAACAGCAGGGACTGTTGACATTAGTATTTGAAAAACGTTAGAATTTGTAATATATGATCTTATTAATGAGTGACAAAAATTACAAACTAAATGATTCAGAAAAAACTTCTTTTTTTGTGATCTGGTTGTGCCACATGGTTATGTACATGGAAAGTGCTTGCATTAGTGCTAAACTCATTGGTAATTTTAACCTCATTGGGCCAATTTCTTTCTCTTTCCTCATTCCTCCCCCCCCCCCCCCCCCCAAACGGCTATTCTTTCTGGCTAAAGTATTAAAGAATGAATCTAAATCACCATTTGGAATTCTATAAGGCTGTTCAGAAACTTTCCCAAAAATCAATTCTGGCGTGTAATTAGGGGTTTGTGTATGAACATTGTATAATGATAAGAATATTCTAATGGACAAAAAGTACAGCTTAGTATTAGCAGTAGTGCTGAAAAACGTTGCGCATCTTTAAAGATCCTTCAGTATGTAGGGCCAATATGTACAGACGACATGCATCATAGTACATAATAATTTACTATGACCTTGACATGTTGTTATTCAAAGTGACTTCTGGGAATCCCCCTCCCCCTCCCCCTTCCAGCTTTTTTACATCAACAGAAAGAATGATCATAACAATATAAATCTGTCAAAACATATATAAATAAAGTATTACATTATTAAGTAATACATATGGCAACAAAATGAAATAATACTTACTAATAATAGTAATATTTAATAGTAATAAAAAGAAAAAATCTTATTACAAAATAATGAGATGAATATGTTGTATATTATTATTATTATAATAATAATAATAATAATAATAATAACAACAACAACAACAACAACAACAATAATAATAACAATAATAATAACAACAACAATAATAATAATAATAACAATAATAATAATAATAATAATAATAATAATAATAATAATAATAATAATAATATTCAGGGCCGTATTGTTATTCTAAGGATTGTTTTTTTTTCCGACTTTTTCTGAATTCTTAACATAAAATCCCGCCTATTCTACAAACATACACATCACAGTTGTTAACACTCACGTCTCTTTCTTTCGCTCTCACACACGCACATGCACAAAGGCACTCATACATCACACACATACACATCACAAATGTTAACTCTCATACACAAATGCACAGCCACATTCGCTCGTCACACACAAACATGCCAATGCACTCAACAAATACTTACAGCCCAAGCCGACAACTATCCTGCTGTATATATTGTGGAAGTGTGCAAGTTGTGCTGTGCACCCGTACACCCGTACACCCGTACACGGTGATGGCCTTTTGGAGGTCATACTGTAACATGCTCAAAAACACGCAGATTGTGTGGTTCAAGCGGGAGGCAATGCCGCAAGGTGCTTGGACCCGCTCATCGTTGCTTTCAACCATATTGCTTTTGCTCCTGTTGTTGCTTCATAGTTACCTACCGAGAATGAATTGGTGCAGCAGCAAAGTACCATGCGTCCCCTCAGCAGTACGGTCACAGGACATTGACTGTGATTTGCTGGCCATGTGCTTGGCACCCACGAGTTGCTATTCTTTTGAACCCTCCAGGCGAAAAGTGTAAACAGGGCTGACCATGCCTGACGTTGTCAGAGATTCACAGAGGATACATTCACCGAGGATTTCAAGGGTACTGGGAAAAGATTTTTGTTGCTCCACTATGGTCAGGCTCATAGTGTTGACATTAAGATGACGCTATAAAAGTAACTGCTAGGCTGCATTTCCACACGTTTATTATAGACAAGCGGCCGTGAAAATAGTACGCACAGGCATACCGGAGGTAATAAAATAGGAAAAGATCTGAATAGTAAAATCAGCCAAATAGCTTAAACTAAGGTTTACACACACATTGGTATCCAATTAATGACAATTCAAGTATATCCAAAACAATTAAATTGTCTTGTAATCTTGGAATTCTGTCACTATGTGGATTCTTTTTTATGCTAATTCTAATCCTTGAATAGAACAATTGACTCCAGACGAAAACCAATTCGCTGTAACCTGTAATAGTTTTACCATAATGTCTAGTCTTCCTAGTACATAAGAATTTACTATAACCCTGACATGTTGTTATTCAAAGTGACTTCTTGGAATCCCCCTCCCCTTCCAGCTTCTTGGATCGGCTGCTCCTCCTGTGTGTATTCAAAGTGAGGCACCCTTTCCTCACAAAACCCTACTCAAGAAGCAGAAAGAAAGACCCCCATTTATGCAGTTCCATGAATTTAACAGGAACAAACCACAAATGAGAAGGACAGAAAAAATACAGAAGCTCTATGCATCCATCCGTCCATCCATCCATCCATCCATCCATCCATCCATCCATCCATCCATCCATGATTGAAGTGCAGTGTACTCTTTATACAAACAAGGAAGACTGAACTGAAATACTGCGTAGGCTGAGCCCATTGGGACACAAGAAAATGTGCTGAGGAAAGACCAGGAAGCAGAGGATATTGCAATAAAAGCAACATACAGTAAGTTATATACTGTATGTAGTTCTTTATCCAAGTTTCTCAGGAATACTAAGGTACATGGTGGACATCGGTCTGTCACAGGGCAAAATACGCATACTGGACATGCACACTCCGTATAACACCTTGGTGATTTGAGATCAGGTTTGGGGGAGGTTTGAGCAAACTCGTGAAGAGACTGGAAATGCAAAACACGTATGGGGGAAAAGGGGTGGAAGTAGGCACCCCGCAGACACAGTGCCACACAGCAAGCTAGTAAAAATGTCAGCAATAGATAATTAAACAAATTGTCAAAAGCCCATACAGTTTGAGTCCATCATCACTGAGTTGAAGATATTATCTGTTAGTTGTATAATGATGCATTCAGGGAAAAAAAAAAAAAAAAAAGTCAGCGCTGAGAGAAGAATAAAATATATCCAAGGTGAATAGCAAGTCTGTGAAACTTCCGTAATGAGCTATTGGGAGAAAATTCCTTCACATCCTTTCTGAACCTGGAGCACCAGAGGGAACATTGCGTTCCTCAGTAATGCACTTCCCAGAAAGAAAGAAAGAAAGAAAGAAAGAAAGAAAGAAGAAAATAAAGGGGGGAGGGAGGGGGACCAATGGAGTCATTGTACTCTGTTCAGTTTACAGACTTTGAAAGGGGGGTTGGAAGTAATAAAAAAAAAAAAAAGTTGGCAGGCTAAGAGTGTGTATTGGACACAACGTTCTCATCCGTGCAGTGTGTTTCACAGCAGCGAGGAGCATGTCTAAGAAGCGAAAGCTCTCACTCTTGGAGGTGTGGCTCAGGAATCGGGCAGCACACCTGAAGGAAGCCGAAAACCTGAAACTATGGCCTCGACAACTGTAAGTGAAATGCTGATTTATAGACAATGTTGTTGTGATCGGCAGTGTTGATGCCTTTTTAAATGAGCTTTCTTTCCGTCTGAGTGTCTGACGCTTATCTATCCATCTGTCTAAAAAGTTTTGGATTTATTGTTTACATTCTGGATTTAAAAACAAACAAACAAACAAACAAAAAAAAAAACATGATACAACACACATGGCATTGGGTAATTAAGCAACAACACTAACAGACTGCTGATGTTTAGGGGCCCTAAAGAAGTTCTGACACGTCCTGACATTTGTGTATTTTTCAGTTACTTATAAACATACTGTATAAATGTCTGAAGGCTGATTTTACACTGTATAATGTATACTGTACATGAGCGACAATGATATGTGAGCAGCTTGTATGTAAAAGTTTGTACTTTGAAGTAAATTACACTTATGCCTGGTTATTGAAAACAACAACAACAACAACAACAAATCACCTAAATATGGCCACAACCACGTTCATAACATCTGTGTATAAGATTGTTGTGAGCTGGCGGCACGGTGGTGTACTGGTGGTGTATCACTGTCTGTACTGGTTTGAGCGGTATAGATGCTGAGATGATGATGACTGTTGTGAACTGGGTCTTGTAGTTTAGAGTTTTTACTTGAAAGTCATGTGACAATCATCCTGCTCACTCATCACCGCAGAAAACAAATATATTTGCTTAAATTTTCCAAGACACTTTTTGTTTCGAAAAGCCATATGTGAGAAGGTTTAATGCTTAAATTCCTGCCAGAGAAGGCAAATACGCGCATAATGAGCTGCATAATGAGTCTTTCAGGCAGGTACTTGAAGGCGGGAGTGCTACAGGAAAAAATATTGACCACAAAAATCATGTTTCTTTGTTCGGTATTTATTCAGAAGAACTCAGGATTCTTGAAGATTTTTCATGATGTATAAAGTATGTAAAAATGGTGAGGAAAAAAAAAACAACAACAACAAAAGGTGCAAAAACAGACATTCAGGGTAAAACTGCAACAGGAGTAATATAAAAATATATACAGTTTTGTAAAACATAAACAATCTGGCAGGAATCGCAGAGTGTGTGGCACCATGGATCGGTGTGTGTTTTCCATGACATTGTCTGTACTGTATCTTGCCTGCTTGCTTTTGCTTTTTTGTGGACATGTGGCTCATAATTTCTCCTATTAAAAATATATACATATAATATATATATATATATATATATATATATATATATATATATATATATATATATATATATATATATTTATATACAGACACGCACTCAGACTGAAAACTGAACAACGCTTGAATGTCGCGATGCAACGTGCTGGTGAAGGCAAGGGTGATGCCGACACATTCCTAAAAACAAATAAATAACAAATTGTTAGCCTGTATGCAGATGTGCAATTAATGGCTATGGATGCACACATGGATGACACATTTTTCATGTCGAAGTGTGTATACATTTTTTACGGGCCTCTCTGTATATACACTATTATAAAGAATGCATACACGCTTCAACACTGAAAATAGACACCGCCCTTCTGACGGTCACATGACGGCATCAACGATGGTGCGGATGCTGACATCTCTGGAGGAAATGTAATACCGCACAAGGCTGCACATCAGTTCGAGTTTTAAGTAGATAACAACTGTTTTTTTTTTTGTTTTTTTTTGTGCCCCGCTGTATTTGTTGATGGGCAGTAGGCTAGACAAATATCTGGTGATGGGCCATGTAGTGTATCTCAAACATTTACACCCTAGACATTAGCAAAAGCCATCCACTGGGCTTGCTTTGCACACATACAGTATTAAACACATTACACCTGAGCAGATAATTTTAAAAGTAAGATAAACAAAAGACATAATGAATATTTACGCAACAGCCAATATTTATGAAGAACTCTTGGCTACATGAGGCGGTATTTTTGCCAACTGGAGCTGACATGTTTGTGCTAAATAACATTACCGATAGCAATATCATAAGGTCACCAAAACTGAGCCGAATGTATATATATATATATATATATATATATTCGCTACCATAATCTGAAGCCATCCAAAGCGAGGTGAAATACATATGTATGTAAATTACCTGTATGTACTGTTTTCCCTGTGAAGAGCGTGTGGGCGTGTCCTGCCTCAGGTTATTATCAGATAACAGAAATTCTGTGCCACTCCTATAAATATGATATATATATATATACATATATAATATAATTTCTCATGTTTGTGTGTGCAGTATTGACGTATGCAAAGTTTCAGTTCATTTGTTTCAAAAAGATTTCCGCGGAGATAAAAGCGCACCCTGTTCATTCTCTTGATTTCGCAAAAGCACAATGTTTTATTGATATTGTAAATGCACATAAATAAAAGTAGACCCTTTACAGATCCAAACGTCCTGCACATACTGTATGTGCACAAGCTAACTTCAAGGAGCATTTTTAGTTATTTTCACAGTGACAGAAAAAAAAAAAACATGCAAGTGGACCCACCGGCGGCTACACTGACTCCTAAAGGGGTCTGAAACAGTTCTTGCAAGAACCGTATGATCGAGGGCATTCGCCACACCATCAAGCACCGTGATGAAACTGTCTCTCATGAAGTAGAGTAGCAGATACTTAATATCAACTTTTCCAAAGAAAGCTATTGTGCATTTTGGATGAACGCCTTCAGCATTGTACAGTGTGGAAAGAAATGAAAATCAGAAAACAGCATGGATTTAGAAGGTGTGTCCGAATGTTTGACTGGTAATATAAATATGTGGGAAAGTGGGACGTCTAAGGAATATTTCATTTATCCTATACAGAAATCTCCTTGATGAATCTGCTTTGTTGGATGAATGGTAACTCCTACTATAATAATATTGCTAACTAACATCATAACTATGCATAGGGATGTTATAAAATGTGAAAACTGTTAATTGTTCAACCTGGGAATCTTGCAGAAGACAACATGCCCAGGCCCAGAGTATCTTACTCTATTGGTTTTCATCAAGTGTTGTGTATGTTTATATTCTGTCCCTTTTATTGCAAAGATAAAAAATAAACATACAGAAACAAGCACTGCTGCCAATTACACAACTGGCATAAAACTTGAAAATAAAATACATCTCCTCTTATTTTGTGTTTTATTTATGTTGAACATGAATGAAGAAACATGAATCAAATAAAAAAAAAATGGGATGAAAATATGAACCAACCTGGTCATCTCGCCCCACCTTGAACTGAGGCTATCCTAGATCTTCGGTCTTGCATTCCTGAGATGGTCTTCATGAGAAATCGTTTCATCATGGTGCTTGATGGGTGCTTATGTAATTTTTGCATTAACGCACATTATTCTGTATTGTAGAAAATAAATCCTAACCTGTGTCCAAACTTTTGACTGGCACGGTCACGTCTGAAACACCGCCCTCCCAGGAACTCCATTAATGGCCCAAACCTATGAAAATGTCTTGGAGCGAGGTCTGGACTGTATGGAGGATGCAGCAATAACACCCTGCTGAGTTGTGTAATGGGATGTGGAAAGTTGCCTGTTGATTTTCAAAAATCAGGCTTTTGATTCTGTGATTATTCATGGGAACGAATGCGCTTAGCCACCTTGGCCAGGATTTCATGGACACATGCAGCTTTCATTAAAAAGTTTGCATTTATATATATATATATATATATATATATATATATATATATATATATATATATATATATATATATATATATATATTTTTTTTTTTTTCAGTTGCTGTTCTTTTATATATATATATTTTCATGGACACATGCAGCTTTCGTTAAAATTTGCATTTATATATATATATATATATATATATATATATATATATATATATATATATATATATATAAAAGAACAGCAACTGAAAAAGTGTAAAACATAAACTTCCCCGTTCTGCACATATCAGGAAGTGACAGCTCTATCTGTGATTGTTAAAATATTTTGACATTGGAGACTCCTTCCATAAATGTTAGACAATATTTTTTTTTTTTTTGTATAATGGTTGAACATTTCCATATCAACCATTATACAAAAAATTCAAGGTTGAAGTGGAATTGAGCTCGTACGACTGTATTATTAAAAAGTCTCAATTTCTGATGTTTAGATCCAAGTTACAAAATGCAAATAAAAAAAAAGTAAAAAAAAAAAACCCATGGAAAAACATGAAATTACTTTATTTTGTTATTATTTCTGTCTCTTTCTGTTACTCACTGACGTCTGTGCTCTCTCTCTCTCTCTCTCTCTCTCTCTCTCTCTCTCTCTCTCTCTCTCTGTGTGTAGGGCGTTGCTGAGAGAGCCCGAAGTGGTTTCGTCTCTCGTCCAGCAGAATGTGAAGATGGTGTCTTTGCTCCCCCCGGCAGGAACCGATGTGTTCCGCCGCTTCACGCCCGAGTCCCTGGCTGATTGTGAGCAGCTCAAGACCAAGGAAGAGGCTGAACGGGTGCACAAGAAAGCCCAGCACGCTGAGATCCTTGATGAAGAACTGTCGAAACCCTCCAAAGACCTGGAAGCTGGAAACTCCTTACCTTTTATCTACGGAGACCCTCCACCTGAGCTCCTTCACATCCCCCTGGAAGAGCTCGATCCCTACTACAAGTCCAAGAAAGTCAGTCCGGGCTCCTTTATGTATACTGGTTTAAAATGTCCTCCTCTTCAGTAGGTCTCAGTCAAAACGAAACAAAACAAAACAAAAAACCTCATGAAAGAGTTCCTTAATACGGTGAAATAAAGGCAAATTTTAAAATGTTTACTTCATTATTAACTCATGAACTAACTTAACATCTGTTTCTGGGAGGCCCCTGCCTTGGGCCATAGAGCTTTTCCCACGTTCGGTTTTCCCAAAGGGACTTAACTTTAGAACACATTTCCTCTAAACACATGTGCTGTGTTAAGGAAAGCTTTGCTAAAAGTCCTGTAGTGTGCAGCGCACGCAGTCGTTTCAAATATTTCCATGTCAGATTTAAACCGCAACCAGATGCCGCAGTGTAGTCAGTTTTTATGTGTAAAACTAAATCACAGGTTTGCCGGCTATTAATGCGCTTACTCTAATATGTCATCATTTCAATTGCAACAGTTAAATCAAAGGGACGAACGGAGAACACTGTCGACTGTGTATGAATTTAGGGTTGTTTAAGTATCACATGACCCCATGCTTGATCTTATCGTTTTACATGACGTGTTGCTGATAATGTCAGACTATTTTATTTGGTTATGATTTTTGTGTTTTGCAGACGTTCAATGTGATCAGCAAAGGGAATACAATCAACAGGTTCAATGTGGATCCAGCCTGTTACCTTCTCAGTCCCCTTAACCCCATCCGCAGGGTCGCCATCCGGATTCACTTGCACTCATATCCTTTGGGGGTTAATAAAGTCCTGAAATAAAATTATTAGTCTAAATGATATTAAATAATTGGCCACTTGTGGCTCGGTGGTAGGCTGTTTGATTGCCACATGGAAGGCCTGGCATCAATACCCAACCACTGGACATCCTAAGCACCAGTCGCAACATACAGTAGAATGGAAGGGTTGTGTTAAGCAGCTTACCCCGTGTTACCCCTTGATGGAAGCCGCTGACAAAACAAGAAGATCAGATCGTTGATTACTGACTCAACTGATCAATGCATTATTATCATATGATCTAGATTGGTGTCATTACCCTGATGAAATAGTTGGCCTTTTTTTTTTTGTTTTGTTTGTTTGTTTTTTTGAGCTATTCGACCGCATTTGCCGTCTGTAATAAAACTAGCCAAGTGCTGATTGCTATATACTTTGCTATAAATGGTCAAGTGGAAGTAGAACATGCACTTCACTGAGGTGTTTAATTTCACACGACTGGATTCAGATCGTTCTACAATTTACAGAGAACGCGCCTTTATTGTGATGGGAGAACCAGACGAAATATTACTCAAGTGCGATGTGAAGCATCTTTTATGGCACACTTCCAGACAAGCATAAAAAAAAAAAAAATAAAATAAAATAAAAAAAAAATCTGCCTGAAATAACGACACACAGACAATAGTAATTTGTTTCATTATTTCATAGTATAGGCTGGAAAAAGTAAGTGACTTTAATGACTCTGGTCTAGTGGCCTTAGATTAGTAACCTTGTGGCGCAGTGATGAGGAGAAATATGTGACCGGTTCTTACTACGAAGAAGTTCATAGATTATTTATTTATTTATTTACATTTATGAGGAGGTTCTTGTTTGAACAGCATCTTAAATCATCCAAGGATTCGGACTCGGCTTCTGGACTTCTTTATTGATTCAGTTTTTAATTCTCTGTTTGTTTCGGTTCATTGTCTTGTTGCGGCTCTATTCAATCTGAGATCGCGCACTTTTGCACTGACGTTCTTCTCTAAAATGTCTTGCTGTGCAGTAGCTTTGGAGTCGCTCTTCCCTCCACATCCCATCGTCCCCATGTCCATGATGCCTCCTCCTTCTTCAGAGTTGTGATGGGGTTTTTGTCGCTGTTTGTTTGCAGTGGTTTCCCGGTGTTCTTCCATTAACATCAGTCTTGTTTAGTGTTTCCCCCGACAGTAGACACTTTTCCAGTTTTTTTTTTTTTTTCAGAGCGTCCGGCATTATCTTTTGCTGTCGCGCCAGGGAGACTGACTCCACTTTAACATTCCCCTTAATTGTAGAGCCTTTGTCTTACTGGGAACTGAAAACTACTCCAGTCTTTAGAAACGCCTTTGCGGCCTTTTCCAGGTTTGTGCATCTTAATAATATTATGTTTTCCTGTGAAAGTTGATAGGACCGAGGATCGAGGCTTGGGCCAACACTTATATTATCAACTGTTCTTCATATGGACAGTTCTTCAGAGATTCAACGTTTTGACCTTCAGTCACGTCTCCTTAAGTTAACCGGTTGACTCCATTTAGCACCACGCGTTCACTCCTCTTTTCCGATCAACATGATGACTCAGTATGCATGACGAAGGCCTTAAAATGCTACTGTACGCGTTATATTAGCGTTTGTCTGTGATTGTGCCCTGGATGACGATCGGGCCACATTCTATGAGCAATCACTACATCTGGGTTTCCAAAGGGGTCACAAACTTTTGTGCACCTCAACAAGATTTGGACACAGTGCGTGACCGCGGTCGAATCATTAATTAATTGCGCACACACTGGCACACATACACACACACACACACACACACACACACACACACACACACACACACACACACAGTCTGCTCCTTGACTTTTCAGTAAATTGTTCAGCATCTTCATTATGCTAACGATCCTGTTGAACTGTTTGTTCCTGAAGATAAACTCTGTGCCACAGTGGTGGAATATTATGGAGTGAGTCTGAACAAGACGACTGTAACAAGCCTCCAATATTATTACGTTATACATACATTATTAAAAATAAATAAATTAATAAAAAAAAAAACATAATATACTCTATATTGCTGTTTACATAAAAAGTCTTTAAAAGCATATTGTGTGTGTGTGTGTGTGTGTGTGTGTGTGTGTCAGGTATGTCTTCATAGGCATCTACACATTTGAGGCTCTGATTAAAGTCTTGTCCAGAGGATTCTGTATCGGACACTTCACGTACCTACGAGATCCATGGAACTGGCTGGATGTCACTGTGGTCGTCATGGCGTGAGTCTGAGGAGTGGTGCATGCTACTGAAACGGCTTTAAATATAAAACTATTTCGTTGTTATTATTCAAATCGTCACGCACAGATGTGCACTCTAGTGCTTTTTTAAATGTTCGGACAGCGTTTGGACATTCAGTATGTTGGTCGCAGTAATTACATACAGCAAAAGCAGTCACGATTACATCCATTTCTATAGCACGAGTCCGATATCAATCAGGTTTGTTCAGCCACACTGTGAAACCCGTCGTAAACTAAAGGTTGTGATCAGTGAATTAGACATGAATTTGTGTCCGCAGGTACATCACCGAGTTTGCAGAGCTCGGAAACGTCTCATCCTTTAGCTCCTTGCGTGCGATTCGTGTCCTGAAAGTACTCACTGTAACTCCAGGTGCGTTCTGGGCCACATCACAGTTCACATCACACGTTGATGAGCGCTACCGTGAAAATCCGCGCTTAAACATATTTTCTAAATGCTTTACCAACGCACAGGTTCATTTCTCAAACCTGAGAAGCACAGCTACATGTACGTATTAACGGCCGGTTTTTATTTGTTCGTTCTCATAGGTAACTGTTGATCCTGCTGATGTTTTCTGTTTATTTAACATTTATAAGAGGAGTCTCCAGGGTCAGCACGTTGCAAGGGTCAGAGCTTATTAAACAGGTTTTCAGAGGGAATGAAAGAAAAAAAAAGAAGAAAAGTCACGAGCGGTGTGACATTCAGAATGCACGTGTGTCACCTGCAGGTGTGAAAACGGCCGTTGGTTCAGTGGTCAGGTCCGCGAAGAGGCTGGGAGACGTCGCGATCATCATCGTCTTCTGTCTCAGCATTTTTGCGCTCGGTGGCATGCAGCTGTTCATGGGAAATCTGCGCCAGAAGTGTGTCCTGCGGCCTCCTGCAAGAGGCAACGAGACTGCAGATGCAAACAGCACTTTCGACTTTGAGGCATTCCGCAACAATCAATGTAACTCAACTGCAGCGTCTAACATTTGCAAAATCTGTCCAAACCGCATTTTGTATGCACGGCTTGGTAAGATAGTCATTTCAGGGTTGTTAGAGGAATCATTTTCACATTCATCATCGCTACGAGATTTCTGCTAAAAAGTCATTCCTCAATACATATTTTGACATTGGAGTTAGACATTTAAGCAATTTCCCTCTGGGATCATTCTTGAATATGTTGTGAAAACAACGGCACAGTGAATGCATGCCATAATAGTGATAAGTGAAAGGCTGTCCTATCATTAATAGTAGACTTTGCGGTTTGTTTGTCTTTTGGCCAGACAATGTCATCCTGATTTTGAGTCCTTTGTTTTGCAGCGAATTACTATTACTTGCATGATCACGTGGAGCCAATGCTTTGTGGAAACTCTACAGATGCTGGGTAGGTTGGTCAGACACGTATTCTGTTTCACAGCTTAGAACTGCAAAATCGGCCTCCGAGTGGGTAAAGCGCTCGCCCTATCATCCGGAGATCGCTAGTCCGAATCCCGGGTGGTGCTGTAACCTCTCGCAGCCGGAGGTCTAGAGAGAGCTGATTGGCCGAGCTCTCTCAGAGGGGAGGGATGAGAGGTACTTGGTGCTCCCACATTAATCACGGCTCTACAGCCAGTCAGGGGCGTCTGTGAGCTCGCGCAGCGGAGGGAGCGGATAGCGCTGTCCTCCGAGTGTGTGACTCCGCCCCCAACGGTGCGCGAGCGAGCAGTTCGAAAAGATGCGGTCGGCTGGCGTCACGTGGTTCGGAGGAAACACGTGATAGTCTTCGGCCCTCCCGGCTGAGTGGTAGTAGTAGCCTTAATGTGGCGCCCCCTAGTGACGGGGAGGAATTGGACACGACTAATTTAGGGAGAAAATCGGGGAAAAATCCAAAAAAAAAAATAGAACTGCAAATCGGCCATATTAATTAATATATAGAAACAAAAGTGTGGTAGTCTGGGAAAATATCTGTCTGTCTGTCTATGATGCCATTCAAAAGAGACTAGTGAACAAATCATCGCTATCAGCTTTTCTTAACATCCCAGTATACTTTATCAGCAACGCTGATCTATTTCTCATTTATGTATCTCTCAAACAGATTCATACAGATTTCTTTTTAAAAACAAAACCGTTAAATAAATTATTTGTGTATTATGAACATAAATGTAATTGTCACACTTAAATTATTGAGATCATCTTTTAATATTGCACAAAGATCAAACTAAAAATAAAACTGATAACCGGAAGTGCCACCCTTGGCAGCAACAACTGCAATCGAGCATTTGCGATAACTTGACAATGAGTCCTTCACATCTCCGTGGACAAAATTGTGCCCGATCGTATTTGCAGAATTGTTTTAATTCAGCCGGTTTGGAGAGTTTTCGAGCAGGAACAGCCTGCGTAAGGATCTCAATCAGATTTAGGTTCTTGCAAAACTCCAGACTGATGCACGTCAATTGCTTTGTTTCTTATCTGTTCTTGAATTTCTTGATTTTGACAAGTTGTGCATAAGTGATTTCTTGATTCAACATTCCTGGCAGTAATCAGACATGGGCGTGGAAAGTAAAACTTAACTTGGCTTTTTAAAACGCACTGTTCACTCCTGATTTAGCTAACGGGGGTAATTACTTTTTCACACAGCGCCAGGTAATTTTGGACAGCTTTTTACCCTTAATATATTTCAAAACTGTTGCGTTTTGTATTCATTCGGGTCATCTTCGTTTGATAGTAAAATTAGTTTGACCATCCCAATCATCATGTGGGACAAAATATGCAGAAATAATAATAATAAAATAAAAAAAAAATCTGAACAAATATTTATTTTAAATCTCCAACCTTTGTGTATAACTAAGCTCTTGCTTGTTATATTGACAGGATGTGTCCTGAGGGCTACATGTGTATGAAAGCGGGGGCGAATCCGAATTATGGATACACCAGCTATGACACCTTTGGCTGGTCCTTCCTCGCCCTCTTCCGCCTCATGATGCTGGACTTCTGGGAAAACTTGTTCCAGCTGGTTTGTACAGCCACATTTTTTTCCATCCTAATATGCACACACTACTCTATCTGCTCATCTTTTTTTTATTTATTTATTTATTTATTTATTTTATTGTTGCATTGTCATGCTTCACTAATGAAGCTGTGCAGGTATGTAAGTAAGTGTTGCACTGCAAATAATGTAAATATAAATACATCCTGAGAAATAAAAACAGTATACAGTAACATTTTTACAAGCAGTGGTTAAAGCGCTCGCCCTATCATCCGGAGATCGCGAGTTCGAATCCCGGGTGGTGCTGTAACCTCTCGCAGCCGGAGGTCTAGAGAGAGCTGATTGGCCGAGCTCTCTCAGAGGGGAGGGATGAGAGGTACATAGTGCTCCGACATTAATCACGGCTCTACAGCCAGCAGGGGCGTCTGTGAGCTCGCGCAGCGGAGGGAGCGGATAGCGCCGTCCTCCGAGTGTGTGACTCCGCCCCCAACGGTGCGCGAGCGAGCAGTTCGAAAAGATGCGGTCGGCTGGCGTCACGTGGTTCGGAGGAAACACGTGATAGTCTTCGGCCCTCCCGGTCTGAGTGGTAGTAGTAGCCTTAATGTGGGAGCGCCCCCTAGTGACGGGGAGGAATTGGACACGACTAAATTAGGGAGAAAATCGGGGAAAAATCCAAAAAAAAAAAAAGGATTGAGTGTAAGTGATTAAAAGCATAACTACAATATTTAAAAACTAAGTGGGGTATGATTTTAGAATGTTACTGTGATGGTCCTTTAGGTGATGGAGCGCCTACAAAATAGACTCTAGTGTATTACATAAAACAAAATGTCTCAAGCCCTTAACCATCATTCTTCCGATGCCCATTTCAGACTCTCCGGTCAGCAGGGAAGAGCTACATGATCTTCTTCGTGGTCACCATGTTTGTCGTCTCCTTTTACCTGATCAACCTGATTCTGGCCGTGGTGGCCACGGCATGTGCAGAGAAGAACGAAGAGGCGATAGCTGAAGCTAAAAGGAAAAAGGAGGCATATGTCAAAATCATGGAGCGGCTCAAAAAGCACTCTGAGGCAAGCATGTGCTCTCATTGTGGCATTCATGTCGTTCACCGTTCGCCTAACTAGCCCTGCTTGCGTGAAACGAGCACTAAATAGCATTTACATTAGCAGTTCAATTTGAGTCTAATTCAGTTTGTTTCTTGCTGTGCTTAAAGTCTAGGCAGATTGACAACTCGAATGGATCTAAAGGACCTATGGACCTAATTGAAGTACCTGGTAAGCGCAACTGGAAAACCTGCATCATGAGTGCTGAGAGCCAAGCAGTAGACGGTGAAGCAATTCGTTTTTTTTCATTGAAATTTAAAAAGTGCGTCAACAGACTTTAATATCAAATTCAACTACGATGTTTCACCTATTTTGCCAGCAAGGGAGAGGTAGCACAGTGGCATCCAAGCTGGAGCAAATGTGACCTCACGAAAAACTCGGTGTTTAGCAAGCAGGATGTCAGCTTTACAAGGCGAGGCTGTGACAGGGCAGAGCGTGGATAAAACTGAGTATTTTAGGGTTAAGTTCAGGGAATTTCCACTGGCGTGGCATTACTAGAACAGGCTGTGGCATTGCTGCGGCAGGTCATGGTGTCGCTGGGACAGGGGAGAGCATTGATGGGACAGAACAGGGCGTAATTCAGGTAGAGCAGGGCTATAAATAGGCGGAGCAGGAAACATATCAAACAGAGCGACGCATGACGCAGTATTGTTTGCAATGCAATGCCATGAAACATATTATTATGTTTTCAGAATCGGACGAGTTGAAGAGACGATGCTCGCCTTGCTGGTACAAGTTTACAGACATTTTCCTAAAGTGGAACTGCTGCGCACCATTGGCCGGATTCAGAAAATGGGTTTACTTTATTGTGATGGATCCTTTTGTGGACCTGGGCATCACCATCTGCATCATACTAAACGTTGTGTTTATGGCCATGGAACATTATCCGATGACTGAACAACTAGAACAGGACTTAAGTCTTGGGAATTTGGTAAGCCACTGAATACAAACCTAAATGGTGACCTTGTAAATTGTGCTCAAGCCAAATCGCTAAGGTATGGACATTTATTCCTAGGTGTTCCTAGGCGTCTATACAGTGGAGATGATCCTTAAAATCATAGCCATGGACCCATACCACTACTTCCAGGTTGGATGGAATAGGTTTGACAGCTTCGTTGTGATTACAGGTCTTCTAGAAATCTTCTTGGCCGATGTCGAAGGGCTGTCCGTGTTGCGGGTCTTCCGACTTGTAAGTATGTTTAACCGCTGACTAGAAACTGCATGTAAACAGATGCAGCGTTAGGACATAGGAGAGATTCATATCGGGGCAGCACGGGTCGCACAGGAGCAGGATTAAATGTGGGTCATTAACACTGGTGTCATTAAAATGGTGCGGAGCCAGAACTAAGACACTGAGGCAGGGTGAATGATCCACAGACGTACTCCATTAGTGAGACCAGCACTGGGACAGGATGAGGGATGCAGCGGCTGAGTATATGAGGGAAACCGGCTGTTACAGGGTGAATGATGTAGGCGCAGGACCGCCAAGAGACTGTAAAGCAGCAGCATATACTGTGCAGAAGGTGGGAAAAAATATATATATATTGAAATAGTGCATTTTTAAATATAAAATTGCCATTCTAGCACATGAACAATGCTTGGATTTAAAATAAAACTGCATTGTAGTTCTGGCTGTATGTTTATGGTCGTTGTCCCACCGGAAGGTGAACTTCTGCCCCAGTCTCAGGTCTTCTGCATACTCCAACATCAACTCTGATGCCATTTTATTGTGTATTGTTAACTTCTCCGTCCCTGGTTCTCTGTCCCAGCACCAACGTGATGTTGCCTCCATCATGCACGGTGTTAGTTTTCTGGCATTTGTGCATTTGGGCCAAAAAAAACAAAAAACGTCAGTTTTGTTTTTTCATCTGATCAACATCCCAGAACAGCTGTATTTATACTGAGATTGAATCACGCACAGATGGACTCTTTATTTATTACTTAGGTGACTTCTGAATGCAATTCGTTCCACTGGATTTTAGTTAGGCGGATCCGAGTAAAGGCGCTGAGTACATACGCACATCACAAAGCTTTTCAGAATTTTACTTGGAAAAAAGTTTTGAAACCATTTATCGTTCTCCTACTTAGAAGGTGAGCAGTCTGTTCTGCACAAAGATACATATGACATGACATGATTTATAGTCTTTTCGTCCCTGTTGTAAGCTTGACCTAGGGTGATAAGCTGATTACTGTGTATATATCCAATCCACGGATGGAGCTTTTTGTGTTCTTAAGTCATGGGAATAGAATGATAACAGGATGGGATGTGCTCTGAAAGCAGAGGCGTTTTGATAAAGAACATATGGTTTGGACCCCTTCCAGGGTCGACACACGAAAGGCAGAGACGAGAGTCGGTACAAAACATGAGGTCAACTTTGGGTTATGGACATTCACACGCACACACACCCACACCCACACTGAAAGAAAGAAAAGACATTCGTAAAGTCAACATCTGTAACATCTGCAAGCACAACATTTGCAACCATGGGCGCATCTGTAGCATCTGCGGAGGAGTTTCATCTCGAGATAAATTACCTTCCTTCACTACAAAAAGTGATGTGTATATATCACGGTCGTACAAATGGGAATAAATACAACAATGCTCACCATTGGACTAGTTGTACTACCGAGGTTCCCAGATGGGTCGGTGGACGATGGATGACTGTGTACACATGTGAGAAGTGGAAACATTCTCAGTCATAGAAATGCATGAATTATGAGAGTGGATAGGAAGTGAAGTATTAGTGTTAGGACGGATCATAATAGAGAGAGCGCAAACATAAAAAAAAAAAATTCTCAAGTGTTATGTCCTGACAGTTCTATTAAAGGTAATATTGTGGCATATTGTTTAATGCAGATGCGCATCTGTAAGTTGGGAAAGCCATGGTCTTCCCTGAACTTGGTGTTTAAGATCATTGGTAACGCTCTGGGTGCCCTGAGGAGCCTGAGCATCCCCCTGGTCGTCATCGTCTTCTTCTTTGCTGTGGCGGGCTTGCAGCTGTTTGGGAAGAGCTACCAGGACTGTGTGTGTAAAATCGCGGCGGACTGTGAACTTCCACGCTGGCACATGGCAGACTTTTTCCATTCGTTCCTAATTGTGTTTCGGATCCTGTGTGGAGAGTGGATCGAAACCATGTGGGACTGCATGGAGGTGGCAGGCCCTTCCAAGTGCATTACCTTCTACATGATGGTGCTTGTGATCGGAAAACTGGTGGTGAGTGTCATCAGTGTCCTGTAGTTTCAATATGGTTTGTTCAAATGTTTTGTTGGCTAGAATCCATTTGACTCAATGTAGGCCAGAAGGTATTTCTAATGAGCACTATTTTCTAATTTTATTACAGTGGTCCAAATACAACGCCCATCATGATAAAAGTTTTTAGACCTATATATATGGTCTAAAACATATTTGGTCTAAAAAATTTATGTATAATTTTTGATAGTGTTAAAAAGTGGCTCTAGAATCTACTGAGGCCTGTATACTTATTGTGACATCCATTTAATTCAAAAGTCCAGGTCTTGTTGAGCCAATTAACTCGTGAATGTGCCACTTGTTCTTTGAACACCTTTACAAACCAGGAGCAAATTGGCATTGTCATGAATTATCACAATCCGAATGACCAATTCTAACAGATTATTTAATGCTAAATATATACGGTACAGTTTCTTTTGTTTTTTTTTTTTTGACAAAAAATGTGCTACTAATCTGCACCCTAATGAGCCTGGTGGCTTTAGAAGAAAAGAAAAAAAAAAAGAAGTAAAAGACATGCTTTTGGTTCTTACAGCTCCTGAATCTCTTCCTGGCACTGCTGCTCAGCTCCTTCAGTGGAGACAATCTGGCGTCATCCGAGGGTGAAGTGAACAACCTGCAAATCGCCAGATCAAGAATCAGCAGGGCCATTACCAGGGTCAAGGCACGCACAAGTCATTTGTTGGGCATGAAATCGAAGGATGACGACAAAAAGGAAAACACTTCAGGCTTGAACAACATGGACGCGGATGGAGCAGAGGACGAGACAAAGGTGGAGCTGAAGAAGCTCGATGATGCTCTTAAAATAACCGTTGTTCCAACTGCAAAAGGAGAGGCTGATTTTGAAAGCCCTTGTCTGGATGACACTGTTTCTGAGAAGAGCAATGAAGAAAAAAAGAAAGTGAGTATTTTTTTTTTTTTTCCACAATAAGGTGTTTTCAAATTGCCCACAGTGTGTTCGTGTTGACGGAAGGTCCAACCACAGTTGTACAAATGGGGATGAATACAATGATCATCATTGGACTCAACGCTCCCTAGTAGTTGGACTACAGAGATTCCTAGATGGATGGGTGGATGGAATCCAGATCATGCAAATGAGTTCTTCTTAAAGTAATTGATTATACATGTGATACTGTAGTAATGGTTAGATGGTAAAGGACGCGTCTTAAAAGCGATGAAACTGGAGGCTCCTTCAATCCATTTTAAAGAGACATCTTAAAGTAAACCTTATCTCTCCAGACGCACTATACATAATGGGTTCATCGCTTCATGCGCTTCCCTTCTGATGCACCCAGAACCCTGGAGTAGGGTCGATCTGCACTCATAAGACCACATGACCTTTTTCATTTGCTCAAAAGTCCAATCTTAATGCTCCCTAGCCAATTGGGGCCTCTTTTCCCATTTGGACTTACTAACAATTTATTATGGACACACAGATGCTTAGTCCCAAGCCAGCAAATTCTTAGCACATGTGTATAAAATGCTCTTTCACTGGAACTGAACATAGCTTCGATTTTTTTTTTTTTATGTTGAAACTTTATGCAACAAGCATTATAAATTGTTTTTTTTTTTTAAACCACATTGCTTCCATGTGTGACTCTTATTCTGCATTCCTGAGACAGCAGAGACAATTTTTGATAAGTATACCTTGTTTTAATCACCCTTTTTGGACAGCTGAAGGAAGCAGGTGACTTCTCCAGCTGCAGCACTATAGACAAAGTTCCAGAGGTGGAAAAGGCGGATTCGAATGATGAACCAGATCAAATGACGCCAGGCGACTGCTGCTCAGAGAGTGAGATGCGCTAAGCTCTGATTTCCTTTAGTGTCTTCAAATGAATGCAAACTTGAGCAAAATCCAGACAGAAAATACGAATGAATCAGATACCGTTTTCTTTCTGCTAACTGATCACTATGTTGGATTTTTTTTCCTAAAGTAGAGTTGTGTAATTGTAAGTGAAAATCGAGTAAGAACCATTTTAACATCTTTGAAAATGTGTCATTTATCCATATGCTTTGCATCCTGGTATTAAAGAATGCATTAGATGCTGCCCATGCCTGAATGTGGACATCAGCCAGGGCAGAGGGAAGACATGGTGGAACTTCCGTAAGATCTGTCACGCCATTGTAGAGCACAGCTACTTTGAAGCCTTCATCACGCTCACGATTCTTCTCAGCAGCGGTGCCTTGGTGAGCTGGAGGGAAATGTATCGATATCCTTAAAGGCGGTTTCGATGAGCTGGTCGAGCTTTAAGCCCCGAACATCTTGTGGTTTCTTTTCTTCTCCGATTAGGCGTTTGAGGACATTTACATGGAGCAGCGAACGGTGATCAAAATCGTCCTCGAATATGCAGATCAGGTCTTCACCTACATTTTTGTCATTGAGATGGTCCTGAAATGGTTCGCGTATGGTTTCAAGAACTATTTCACCAACGCTTGGAGCCTCCTGGACTTCTTCATTGTCAATGTATGTTTTTTTTTTTATTTATTTATTTTTTTTATGTTCATCATGTCAAAGAAAAATCTAATATGTAATATTTATAGACTGCCTTAGGAACTTATACCATAAATAGAGTTATATGACCTTAATGGTTGGCACAGACCTTGTGGTGAAGTAAAAAAACAAAACAAACAAAAAAAAACATAAGCAGCAAATTGTTCTTCAGGATAATGTTGAACAACTTTAGTAATAGTTCACCTAAATTTTCAAATCCTGATTGACAATTACTCAAGTCGGAGTCAATCTGATGCATGAAAATGTTGTAATAAATTGGATGAGGGATGCTATTAGGTGATTGTGTTAATTTTATTAATAGTGGGAAGTTTATATTAATGGAATGGATTGAAATAAAAACACAAGAACTATGGTTAAGGTTCAGGCTACACCTAATCCTAAAGCTAAAACCTGATAAAGACAAAGAGTTGAACACGTCTACAAACAAAGCAGAACAACAAAGCAAACCAAAAGCAAAAACCAACAGGACCAAAAGCAAACTGAAACCAATGCTTTAAATAAACTAATCCCAAAATACCAAGTACCAGCTAAAGCAATGTGGAAGATGTGACAGTAATGGCGGCATGGCAGTCTAGTGGTTGGCACTGTGGCCTAGACCTCCAGGGTCCAAGTTCGATTCCCACCTGGGGGTCTGTGTGCATGGAATGTGCATGTTCTCATCGTACTTTCCTCTGCGTGCTCCAGCTTCCTCCCACAGTCCAAAGGCATGCAGATTAGACTGACCGGTGTCTCCAAATTGCCCGTAGTGTGTCAATGCATGTGTAAATGTTGACTGGAGGTCTTTCCACGGTTGGGAAAATGAGAACAAATACAACGGACCATTGGCATCTACGGTCGAAAGGAATGGAGAGTGCTGTCCTCCAAGAGTGTTACACTACTACTAATGGTTGAATGATCAGTCCAAAAAGATGCAGTCGGTGCCGTCATGTGGCTCGGAGGAAGCACCTCGTAGTGCCATAATGATGGGTGGGAATAAATATAATGTTTATATTATGGAATATTAAATGAAAACAAAAACTATAAATAAATATAATAGTTATACAAATATACAGTAAGTATAGAATGTAAATAAAAAAGAGCTATGTTTGACATGTATCTGTCGTATCAACAGGATTTGTAATAATTGTTTGGTTTTTTTTTTTTTCCTATCGAAATTGCAAAACTACCGCACAGAACTTTCTGATCAGCATGACGTCGAACTTTCTGGGCTACTCTGCGTTCAGACACATCAAACCCCTGAGGCCTCTTCGCATCCTGTCCAGATTTGAAGGAATGAGGGCAAGTACATTATTGATCCTTTGACAAAAGATAGAGTTCATGATTCATTTTAATCATATTTATTAAAATTCATATAATTTACATTTTAATAATGACACGGATAACAATAGACACTGAAACGAATCAGCTGTACAGAAAAGTGGTTGCAGACTTTCATGCCTAGTGAAGTATCTAGGCGTAACTGGAAGATTTCCTGAAATGGCACAAGGAAGAAACGGTGAGAAGACTCGACGAAAAGGGTGACGGCGTATAGTGGAATTAGATATCTGTACATAAATCTACAGTGTGCAAAGTTGGGACCCAGGAAGTGGAAGTGTGGGTTTAAAGTACTGAGTATGATTTCTATAATGTCATTTGCGTTTAGGCTTAAAGGTGATTTCTCGAATGTTTGTGAACGTCCCCAGGTGGTGGTTAAAGCCCTGGTTCGAGCCGTTGCCTCCATGTTTAAAGTGATGGTGGCGTGGATAATCTTCTGGTTGATATTCAGCGTAATGGGCGTGAACCTGTTTGCTGGAAAATTCCACTACTGCTTTAACACGACCGCTGAAGAATATTTCACAATTGATGAGGTGAACAATAAAACCCAATGTTTCGAGCTGATTGATCCTGAGAACAATGTGACGGACGATGTGCTATGGCTGAACCCAAAGATCAACTTCGATAACGTGGCCATGGGGTACCTCGCCTTGTTTCAAGTGGTTAGTTGTTCATACTGTATGTTGCTGAATGGTGAGACTGATGAATGAATGGGTGCAGGACGTGAATTCCCGCATGGGCTTTCGGGGAACCGCATCTTCTAATGTGCACCACCACGATTTCCTATAACATGCACGCGCACACATGCATGGCGTCATGGTCAATAAGGCCTTAAACCTCGAGTAGGTCCGATGAGCCAAGCAAGGGCAGGTACATACAGTATGTCGTGGCATTCATGTGCGTCACCTAATGCTAATGCTAATGCAACGCAAGCGCTAGCTGCAGCCTCGGCGCTGCCGTTAGAAAGATGACCTCTTCTTCTTGGGTTACCTTTGGAAATGGTCTAAGGGTTCAGTGAATGTGTTATTTGCAGTATGTTTAGAACCTAACAGGGTAAATGTGTAACTAGTGTATAGTGTGTATGGCAGAACGTTGGATGGATGGATGGATGGATGGATGGATGGATGGATGGATGGATTGGGCGTATGATTACAGGACAGCATGAGATACTATTGGCATATTTTATTTTGGTCATGAATTTTAATTCCTTGTTGGTTCACAGGCAACATTTAAAGGTTGGCTGGATATCATGTATGCCGCTGCTGATTCTCGTAGGGTAAGGTTCAGTTTTCAGACCGACACCGCACACATTTCCTCAACTACTTGCAGAAACCTGATGAATAACACTGAATTAATACACACGTCCTATGACTGATATTAAACAAGTAAATATATCTTCATCTCATTTTGCCAGCCCTGCAACCGACATTTACATGTCACATAGTCACATGATCTGACTTACAGTAACGTCCAAATGTAAATGTCTGAAGAATGAATGAATTAAACTCACTCTTCAGTTTGACCGCTTTAACTAGGTGGAGGACCAGCCGGAATTTGAATCGAACCTCTACATGCACCTGTACTTTGTGATTTTCATCGTCTTTGGGGCCTTCGTTATCTTCATACTATTCATCAGTATCGTCATCGATAACTTCAAGAAACAAAAATTAAAGATAAGTATGATTGACATGAAGTAAGACGACAACTGAATAAGCGAGGGGGAAAATCAGGTAGAATCGATTTATTAAGTACGACGAAGGTAAGTAATAAAAGGTAAGGTAGTAAAAGGCAGACAGAAAAGCATATAAGCAGTGTGCTTGTACTTTCTTCTTCGATTCTTTTTTTTTATTCTGTTTTCCATTAGAAGTGAGACTTTCTTGTACTTAATCGCAGTGACAATAATTGTAAATGAATATAAAAATAAACTATCTACGATTTTTGTTGTTGTTGTTGTTGTTGTTGTTGCATATTTGTTATACTTAAATGATGAAGGTCATCAGACAAATCTTAATGTAGTCAAAGTCCATAAATAAATCCGATTGAGATGCTGTGGCATGACTTAAAACAGGTTAAACATTCCATATGGGCCATCAAAATGTGAACTGATTGAAGTCAGTTATTAGATTTTTATGGCAATTACTTTTTTTCACATCCCTGTAGGGCCAGGGAGATTTGGACAGCTTTTTTTTTTTCAGCTAATTTCCCAATTTATTTATTTTTTTAATGAAAAAATTTGTTTGATGATCTGAAATTATTCACATGTGACAAATATCAAAAAAGCCAAACAGGAATTGGGCAGAAACCTTTTTCATGGCACTATAGCACATTTAAACATGGTAGAAATGTTATAGCAGCTGTAAACCAATAGTAGATCTTATTGACTCATTAAGGATGGTTATAAACATCAAATGCTAATATATTCTCACCCAAGAAGATGGCATTATTTTAACATTATACATTTTTTGAATAGCAAATTTGATTTCCTTTTAATAATTTTTTCTTTTGGTGCAGAATCCCGGTAAATGATCCCAATTAAGTGTGCATTAATTAGTCTGACTAATCAGAAGAGAGAATTTAATGATACTATTGTATCAATATTATAGGCAAAGTCACCTAATTCTCTGTAAAAAGAAAATATAGCTTGAGTGTAAATAATACATGTGTATAATGAGCAAGCTTTAATCAGCCTATGGTAGATTAATAATAAAAATAAAAATATATTAATAATAATAATAATAATAATAATAATAATAATTAGTAGTAGTAATAATAATAATAATAATAATAATATTTAGTAATAATAATAATAACAATAATAATATTTAGTAATAATAATAACAATAATAATAATATTTAGTAATAATAATAATAATAATAATTAGTAATAATAATAATAATAATATTAGTAATAATAAGTAAATAATAATAATAATAATAATAATAATAATAATATGAAAATGGTAACCTGAAGTAACACATGTTCACGATCATGTCAAATGTGTAAAAACAATATTGATGAATATGCTTTAAAGAATAATTGTCTTTCCATCTTTCCTTACTTAGGGAGAAATCCCTTCATCACAGAGAACCAAAAGAAATATTATAATGCCTTGAAAAAACGTGGCTGTAATAAACCTCAGAAACTGATCCCACGCCCCAAGGTAGGTCCGGCGCTCAACATCATGCTTACATAAGTATCTTCAACAACAACATCTGCAACACTTCAATATCTGCAAGGTGTCTGGTCGTACATGTAAATAATCGCTGTTTGACATTAAACCAAATCTGATTGTCTGAACTTCCGGCAGAATTGTGTGCAAGCCTTCATCTACGACATTGTCACGAAGGGGTCGTTCGAAATCCTGATGGTGGGCTTGATCTTTCTGCACATGGTCGCCCTGATGGTGGAGACGCATGACATGAGCATGGAGGCTGAGGCTATCCTGTACATGATTAACTTCATCTTTAACATCATTTACACTTTAGAGTGTGTGTTTAAGCTCATCGCCCTGCGGAAGTATTACTTTCACGTTGGATGGAATATTTTTGATTTTATTCTGGTTTTGATTTCAATTTTGGGTGAGTATTAAAGTTTCTTTTTGTTTTGTTTTTTTTTGAGAGAGAGCGAGAAGGGAGAGTTCTCATTCAACTGATTATCTGATTTACTGATCGAATTAGCTCATCAATCAGATTGATTATAACAAATATGTACCCATGTTTCGCTCATTTCTAATATGTGCACATTTACGCCTGGGTTAAATCAGAACTATGGATGTTGTTTTAATTTAAACGTTTAAATGGTAGAATTCTGTTTAAAAAAAAATGTTATTGCAACTGTTATTGCGTCTTTTTAGGCATATTCTTAGCAGACATCTTTGTGAAGTACTTTGTGGCTCTCGGGATTATCTACATCATCCGACTGGCAAGAATCGGACGCATTCTGCATCTGATCCGACCTGCTAAAGGCATCCGTACTCTGCTCTGCTCCCTGATGATGTCCCTCCCTGCCGTCATTAACATCTGCCTTGTCTTCTTTGTGATCATGTTCATCTTCTCCATTTGTGGCATGTACAACTTTGCCTATGTCCACAAATCAGCCGCCATTGATGACATGTACAATTTTGAGACCTTTGGAAACAGCATCATATGTCTGTTCATAATCGCAACAACCGCTGGATGGGACGGGTTTCTGATCTCCATCCTTAAGAGCACACCTCCTGACTGTGATCCAGACCTTCATAATCCTGGCTCGAATGTGAAGGGTAACTGTGGGAATGCTACTGTGGGAATAATCTACTTTTGCACCTACGTAGTGATATCCTTGTTTCTGCTGGTCAACATGTACGTCGTCGTCATTCTGGAGAACTTCGACATTGCAACCGAGGAGAGCAGCGAGGACGACGGCAAGAAATTCACTGCCGACAAGCTGGAAAGCAGCACTCTTGAACCCGAGCAGGAGGAAGTGGCTGCCATGGTCATCCAGAGGGCCTACCGCGAATACAAGCTCAAGTCTCCGTGTGAGAGGGCTCCGGGTGGAGCTGTGCAGAACGAGGCCACCGGCCCTGGCGCGACCTCTGAGGAAAACGTGGAGTCAGCTGTCTAGCAAGTTTTTGGGTTACATGTATTCATCAACCTTGTTTTTGTTTTTTTTTTCCCCAAAACTGTTCACTTTTAAATGCATCACTACCCTAAAATGAAAGGAGGTTTTTTGGAAAAAAAGATGTTTTTCTCAGATTGTAATGGATTCTCTTCCTGTCTGTAGACAACAGTGACAACAGAATAATGAGAAATGGGGAAAGGTGTATTTAGAAAATTTCACAACCTTGCGCACACTAGCAATTTTAAATACAAAAGGCACAGTACCAAAGGGGGGGTGGGATAGTGGTGCATTTGGTTAATTATAACTTTTTCTTAAATATAATGAAGGAAATCTTTGCAGTATTAGGTTACAGCATGTTCAGTGTCATTATACTACATGTACCAATTGATTTGGGTTCCCTGACAGTTTGGGAATCGAAATATTAATTCACATTTGAAGCAGGTCAGCGGACATAATACATAATACATACAATTCATCATAGATTGGCTTATCCTTATATATCTAGGTGTAGCTATTATTGAAGAAGTCATCCGGGCAGTGGTGGCTCAAGCATTTGATTATTATTTCAAAATTACCTATTTGATTTTTTTTCTTTTTTTATACATTTGCTTTATAGATTTTGTGCAAATGTTTTTATCACAGTTATGTGATCACTGTTACGCCTACAGACAAAACAAAATAATACAGCATAGATAAAGGAAGAAAACTATACATATCAAACATTCTTGTGGATCAGTTTGCTCTTAGGTCCTAGATTGATACCAAGGAAGTGTTTTATTAAATTCACAAGCACTTCAGATACAAAACATTATTGACTGCACCAATAATAATAATAATAATAATAATAATAATAATAATAATAATAATAATAATAATAATAATAACAACGTGTTTTTAATTATACTGTACAAGCGGCTGAGTAAACAAGGCCTCCACCTTTTCGTGCTGTAAGAATTGTTTGTTAGTCCCAATAAATCTAAAACGTATAATAATGATAATACACAGGAGAAGAGGAAGACTACAAATGCAGTATAATGCAACCTATATAATGTCTCGGTTACTGATTTATATACTAAAAAGACTTTATAGTAGTTGTTCCTGTATAAACTATAAGAAAAAAAAAAAAAAAGACAATTATAATCATGTTCATGTAGCATGCGTGTAACCACTTAACAATGACCTGACCACTACCACCGTGTGTAAACACTTGTGGGTGTATTTTTTAAAATGACTAATTCCTCCGCGAAAGTGATTATTTCCTGTAACAGCAAAAGCTGAACGTATTATACCCTCTTTTGTCCTCACTTCAGATGTCTCTAACATACCAAACATATGCTAAAAAAAAAAAAAAAAAAAAAATCAGCTCTGACACTTACATATACTTAAATAAATATCTTGTTACAGAAAACGTCGGCATACATAATCTGTCTATGCAGCTCATTCAGTTCTTCAGCACTGGTTACTACTACAATAGAGGTGTGATTTGCAGCTGCAACTACTGACGAACCTGTTATCTGAGAAAAGTAAGATAGACCAACGTTGCTTTAACCAGTCAGAATCGGGGTGTTAGCAGTGCTGCAGTGTGCGACATATGGTTGAATAAATGGAGACGTCTGATATCTTTTGCCAAGGGCTGCATTTTATTTTCTGAACTCAAATAATCCACAATCTTCTCACACGTGAGATTAGAGGAATTCTATGTATGCTTTTGAAAAAGTCTGAATTTCCTTATCCTTAAGCTTGATTCTCTTTATTTGAATCTCTACATTTTGTATAATTTGTGTAATAAAATGTGTTTATCATAAAAACCAATAAAGGGGAAAAAAAAAAACTTGAAATATGCTGCTATTATTTTTGAATTGTGCCGCTTCTGTTATCTAAGAGGATCTAATTGTTTATTTGCAGCTGTCTCTCGTCTGATTCAATCCTGTAAGGTCCGTGACTTTTGAGGACAGGTTTAGGTGAGTTGCCCATGTAAAAGCATACACCCTCTACTAGTGGGCGGCTTGGTGTAACCAAATGTGGGCAAGTTTGTAACAGATTGAACAGCATGAAAAAAAATTAAGAGTAGGATTTTTTTTTTTTTTTTTTAAAGAAAGTTTTCCTGGAAGTTTCATAGGGTGAAATGTTTGATGCTAGAGGTGTAATTTCACAGGACACACTTAAAAAAAAAGAAAAGTCACACGTGGCAGGTTTTTACTTTCATGCTCAAAGCCTGAGTAGGAAAATCACGAGCCTTATATACACTATGTTAACAAAAGTATTGGCTCGCCTGCTTTCACATGCATATGAACTTGGGTACCATTCAGTTCTCTATTGCAGTCAGACACTGATGGTAGAAAAGAAGGCCTGGAGTCTTTTCTAACATCATGACGTTTTTTTTTTTTTCTTCTTTCTTTCCGTGCACTGGTGCGCAGTCGTGTTGGAACAAGAAGGGTCTCGGTGTGGGAACTAAGGGGCCGAGCACAACTCCTGAGAAAAACTCTCACACCAGTTCCAACCCGACTGCGCACCAGTGCACAAAGCAAGGTCTATAAAAACATGAATGAGCGCGTGACTGGCCTGCACAGAGTCCTGACCTCAACCGGATGGAGCACCTTTTAGATGAATTAGAGTGGGGACTGCGAAACAGGCCTTCTAATCCCACATCAGGATCTGGAAGAATGGTCAAATATTGCCATAAACACACTCCTATACCTTGTGGAAAGCCTTCACAGAAGAGTTGAAGCTGTTAAAACTGGCGGCTGTTTAAATGCTAGGGATTTAAAAAACGGAATGTTCCTCAAGTTTACTCGAGATGCACGTGAAGGCGGACGATCAAATGCATTGGGCAATATAGTGTATATATAGCGTCAGGTACACAGCAGAGATCAGATGCACGACACAGACTGATCGAAGGCTAAGAATAAAATATGCTCAGTCAGATGATTAGCAAATGGCTAAAATCTAAACAAGGAAAAAAAAAAAAAAAAAAAAGGAAGCAAACCTGCAGTAGAACAAGATGATGCTAGAACGTAGCTTTCACACTGATCGAGTGCAGCTTTGGATGGGGTAGTTATATTGAGAGGGTAATTGGAACCAGGTGAATGCTATTAGAAGTCATCTCAAAGTCAGGATTCTAGATGACTTCTGGAAAACATAGTCATAGTCTCTGCCTACAAGTTTTTTTTTTTGTTTTATTTTTTTTTATGGGTGGGGGTTCAGTGGATCAGAGCGTTAGGGGGGTTTAGCACCTCCAAGTGGACAACTGATTGATCAAGACCCTTAACCCTCTATGTTTAATTCAATTCAACTCGATTTTATTCATATAGCGCTTTTAACGATAGTCATTGTCTCAAAGCAGCTTCACAAAACGTAGAAAAAAAGAAAACGTCTGGAATGACTCAATGTTTATGAGGGAGAAAAATGTGTCTAGGTAATAATGAGCCTGTCGCTGATGAGCAACCCAAGCGAAGACGACATTTTTAAGAGACGTGGCATCATGTGCCATGTGCTTATCAACCTGGTATATGTTAAGAAAAGGAGTTCACTTTAATGTTTTTGTGACAAATAAATGTTTTTTTTTTATATAGTTTTAAAAAGTTGCTGTTTTGCAACAACAACAACAACAACAACAACAACAACAAAATCATTTTGAAACAGACGGAAATGTTTCCTGCTTTCCGGAATCTTTCCCGCTACAGTACGTCTGGTTGGGGCTGATTCCGGATGCGCCTGGAGTATCTTGGGGTGAGGCACTGTAAAATGGAGAAATCTAAAGTCCTGCTGTTATCCATTTGTGAATGAACAGTAACGCGGATGAGCACGCTGGTAACGGGATCAACTCCACACGGACGTCCCGAGCTGAAGTTCGTCCTGTCATCAAAAAGCCGTCTCCAAGCAAGCTTAGAAGACGCAACATGAGAGGACACGGAAGTGACGGCGGTCGGTGTGAAAGGACATGGCGCATCAGAGCCCGATAGTCAACATGTCTCGCTTTGAAATTGGAGCTGGGACTAAGGCATGAGGAACACGGTGGAATTTGAGAGAAGGGTGAAAGGAAGAGCACTGTGAGATCTGCCTTCACCGTTAACAGTGTCGTACCAAAACTGGTCTCGAATTAGAAAGTCGATTAGACACAGTCTTCCTTTAGGTCAGGGTAATTCCTCGATGTTAAAGGTCATCGGGGAGGTTTTCTAAAAATCCCAAGCATACGGAATGTCCAGCAACTGTAGTAGCTTAAAAGAAATCATGTTGGTCCTCGTTCACTTATAATAATAAAAAAAAATAAAATAATCATAAAGAAATTGAGAGATATGAAGAAAAAGACTATTTCCTATTTAAAAAAAATGGGTTTCAACCCATAATCCACATCTAACCATCGAACATTTTGCGCTTCTGTGGTCTTCGATGCCTTTGAACAATCTAAGTAAAGAATAGATCCAGCCCTGAGAGGGTCTACTCCATCTATATCTTGGCATCAACATGAAAGGATTTAGTTATTTTTGGGAAGCATCAGCACCAGCGGAAGTAACGGATGCGGCTGTTAAAACCAGAGTTACATGATAGCACTTTAAAATAGCCTGTGGCGGCCTCATCCAAGCAGGGCACCATACATTAACACCGAGACAGGAAAAGCAAAAGGAAAGGGGAGGGGGGGGGGGGGTGAAAAAAAAAAAGAGTAAGATGTGTCGTCGGAAGTGGATGTTTGTGTGTGGAGGCAAGCTGTAGACACCATTCAGGATTTTCTTTATTATTTATTTTTTTATTTTTTCCCGTTAGGTTTTAAAATCTTCTCATTCGAATCCCTCACTGATTCGCTCCATTCTCTTTAGTGCTACTAATGAAATGTATTAAAGTGACTACTAAAGAGCAGTAGGATCTCGGTGCAGTATCGTTCTCCTAATCAAACCACGCGTTCAGTTTTACTCCTTCAAGGATATCGCTTCCCAATCAGGACTTGAAGGAACGACCAGGAGGTCAGTCCGTCCTCTTTGAGCCACGCCCTGCATACCCCTCATGCATGCAATATTCCATACATAATGCCAATGTGGCTGCCCTTGACATGGGTTCATAGAGCAGGGACGGTGATCAGAGCCTCTATATAAACCTCAGACACTGCAATTGAATCCTAGTCTGACTGCAAGATAGATAAACTGAAAGACAAAAATCTTTTTTTTTTTTTTTTTTAGAATTGAGAATATATAGCATCTCATATCTTATACTTAATAGAGGAAGCTTGGCTGGAGAGTAATATTCAACTGGCACACTTACGGTAGCCTTTTACTCCCATCAGGATACAAGAATAAATGCCTGTTGGGGTCCGTCTGATGAGTCATGGCAGACCAGTTAAGAGACTTATTCATTAAGATCAGAGCAACATATCGCTTAAAGAAGCAATCTTCATTCGGCTTGTGTCAGTTCCTAGCCTTGTTTGTAATACATTTTTATCATAAGAAAAAAAAAAACAAATAAATTCATATACAGTCATGTGTAGATGTTGGAAAGGTGACAAAAATTAGGTCAATTAGGCACTTGACACCATGATTCGGAGGACACACCAGTACATTGCAGAAGAATGGCTGAAAAATAAAGGAATCAAGGTTTTGGAGGTCAGAATCAAGGTTCTGACCTGGAATCTGACCGGGCGTCATGTTCACTCATGAGCTTATACAGTAATGATCCATAACTCAGCCAAATTTAAATGTACTGGTGGAAACCTCGACAGAGCTGTAAATGAACACGCAAAAATCCCAATGAACTGAGGCAATATTTGAAAGACAAATCGGCCAGAATTCCTCCACAATAATGTGAGGGACTGATGAAGTTAAACAGGCAACAGAGTCCTGACCTCTGACCCGATAGAACACCATGGCCAGACAACATCAGTGTCTGAACTTACAAATGCGTTTTCTGGAAGAACGGCCGAAAATTCCCATGAACACACCCCTAAACTTTGCGGACAGCCTTCACAGAAGAGCTGAAGCTGTTATACCGGCAAAGGGCCAACATCACATTAAACACTATGGATTACGAAGTGAATGTCACTTAAGCTCATATGCACATGAAGGCAGGTGAGCAAATACTTTTGGCAATACTATAATATATGGTGTTGCTTCTCTGAGGCTTCATTTGCCAATATTAACACCTGTTACGATGAGACGCTTTTTATTCTGTTTTTTACACAAAAACACCTGGAATTTAAAGAAAGGGAGTACTAACTTTTTAACACATGACTGTAGCAGAAAACAAATTTGTTCCCTCAGTTCTACATATCCGCCTATGCAGAAAGTCAAAACAGGGCGTGGTCCAAACCTCAGCACAGACTGGATACAGATCTTAGCATCGACCGTAACGGGAAAAAAATGTAGGGGAAAAAAAAAACAAAAAAAATGCATGAATTGTAGCACAGAAGGAATCCTGGCTGCCCCACAGTTTCAGAGTCTCTTGTCCACTCCTGGGTCACAAAAACATTTTCAGTTTTGAGTTTTTAGTTGTGGATGAAACAAAATTAATTTCAAGTAGCCAGGGAAATAATCGAACAATCACAGAAGCTCAGTAATAACTTGAACAGTTGTGGATTGTGATTTACCAGTTAAATATCACTTACGCAACTTAATAGAGCGTAATAGAGATTAGAGAATAATGAGTTTACGATGACTAAATCACGGAATCTAACGGGACAAGGAACGGTGTACAAATGTTCACTCATACTAAGGCAGGAATGCAGTATTCATAGTTGTGCCTCCTTTTAAGAGAGTTCATTTGAAACTACTGCAGTATAAAGATTTCAGAGTACGTACAGCTGCTTCGATTCGACTCGAAGCCTTTGATTGCAGACGCAGAATAAACGGATCAGTGACTGTGCACTTGGTGCCATCATGTGGATAAACGATGAAGATACAAGAGCATTTGGGGGGGCGGGGTTTCTTGCAGACAGGCTCTTGCGTTAGACCGCTCAGGATCTTGGACATTTTCCTGAAGTACCTGAAAAGTACCGATTTTAAGGTCAACTACCAAAACAAACAAACAAACAAACAAACAAACAAACAAACAAACAAATAAATAAATAAATAAATAGTGGTTAGCACTGTTGCTTCGCACCTCCAGGGTCGAGGGTTTAGTTTCCCAACTCTGGTCCGTGAATGTGTGGAGTTTGTATGGTGGTTTGGTTGCCTCCAGGTACTGGAGACATTTGGTAAGACATTTCCAAATTGCCAGTAATGTGTGTGTGTGTGTGTGTGTGTGTGTGTGTGTGTGTGTGCGTGCGCCCAGCGATGGATTGTCGCCGCATCTGACTGCCAAGAATACAGCTGTGGATTTATTTATATTCTTTTCATACAGTATACAGTATTGTGCAAAAGTTTTGAGCCACTCCTCATTTCTTTCTATTTTGCTTCCAATGAGACCAATCATATTGTTGCTTAATGCTTAATGTAGTCTTGAGAAACCGTTCTCCAGGCCTCCTGAAAGACTTAAGCCATGAAGCAGTGAGAAACAGGTGAAGATGATGACAAATGATCAGGCTGCTGATTAGTATACCGCGGATGCTGAGTAATTAGAAAAGATGAGAAGGGTAATGAGGTTGCTGCTGAGGTTCTTAAAAACAACAACAACAACAACAACAACAACAACAACAACAACAACGATTTTAAAATGGTATCTTTAGGCCCTTTGCCATGTATCACATAAAATATGTGTTCCATTTTCTTTAGTTTAACCTACATCATTTATTTAAATTACTATGACTATTTACACAGCAAATGATTAGGTTCATTTTAGGTTAGTAAACTAGAAGAAAAATTCAACTTGAAAAAAGATCTCAGGGCAGGGCGCCCTCTAGGGGCTATGCAAAAATTGCAAGTACAGAAGTTACTTCAGCTTCAGCAAATTTCCTAGCAGTGACAGCACAGTGCTCATCACCATTGTAATCATTCGGTTTATTGTCCCACCAATACCTGAAAGCATAGAGTCAGAATGTCCTCTTTATTTCAAAATAAAGCAAATTAAAATGAGAAATAAGATCAGTGGTCAGTGCGGAGCCCATCCATCCACTCCAAGCCTCGGGGGATGTAAGGGATAAAACAGAGGTGTTGGTCTTTTAATAAAGACGAGATGTGCGAAAGTGTATTGAAACTGCGCTGTTCGGATATACAGTATGGTGACCTGATCTTCTCAGCCATTGATGAGCACAAGGTCAAGCATTATAGTTGCATGTGTCATTTCCCAAGATTCAAGGCTCTCATATATCTAATATATATATATCTACTAAAATATACTTCCTAAACTTGGTATTTTAACATAAATTACACACGTGGACAAAATTGTTGGCACCCTTCGGTCAATGAGAGAAAAACTCACAATGGTTTATTTGGTTTATACATGAGTTTTTTTTTTTTTTAATAATTCCATTGAAGCACGGTTGAAAAGCAATGTCTGACTTTCATTGGTTAACATTCATAGAATTCTTATTTATTATTACTTTTGTCAGATTAAAGTTATTTCTGTGACCATTGTGAGTTTTTCTTTCATTGACCGAAGGGCACCAACAATTTTGTCCACGTGTGTAGGTTAAGAGGAACTAACAGGTTACCTGCCGTGGGTTTCCCAGGGGACAGGCGAGAGTGTGACACGGTGTGAGAGAAGTTTGTATATTGTCTTTCCATTTGGCTTCATAAAAGAAGGGTGTAAAAGGGGTGTCCCCCCCCCCCCCCCCCCACACACACACACACACAGAAGAAGGGTGTGTGTTTAAAACTATCGCTAATCATTAGATTGAATTAAATTGCTTTAACTCGTTGCACTTTTAAACTTTTGCATTTTTTCCGCAGATTTCCCACAATATATTTCGTTCCTGCTTTGAGAAAGGATGAACCAAAGCGATATGAAGTAACATTATTTAGTCAGAACATCAGAATCCATCATTTCACCACGAGTTACATTTTCTTTGTGTACTGATCCTCCATGACATTAGATTAGCCTCCGCGAAGTGAAGGACATCCTCAGCTTCCTGAAACGGGGAAGCGACCAACCGCGTGGTGCTTCAGGGAGTGAAAGAAGAACTGTGATGTATCCTGGGAAATGTGGTTCGTTTAATCTGTCTCATTGGTCTGATCGTGCTGGGGCTTTTGATTATGCAGCAGAACAGAACGCGGTTATGAGAGTTAAAAAAAAAAAAAGAAATCTCCCTTGTACTGTTCCACTGTGTTTTGTTTCCTCGCGCACCTGGCAATCAAGCTCGACAGTCAGCGGATAGCGAGTGTTTTACCTCGCCCCCACGGTGCCTGAGCGAGCAGCTCGTAAACGCTGCGGTCGGCTGGTGTCACGTGGCCAAGGTGCTAAGAAAGTAAGTTGAGTTAAGTAAGGTACTTATTGATAGGAGAGCATCTTGCAGTTGATGGAGATTTGTGGGATGCACATCCAGGGCACGAAGCTCCCGTTCCACCACATCCCAAAGATGCTCTATTGGATTGAGATCTGGTGACTGTGGAGGCCATTTTAGTACAGTGAACTCATTGCCATGTTCAAGAAACCAATCTGAAATGATTGGAGCTTTGTGACATGGTGCATTATCCTGCTGGAAGTAGCCATCAGAGGATGTGTACATGGTGGTCATAAAGGGATGGACATGGTGGTCAGGAACAATGCTCAGGTAGGCCGTTCCATATTCCTATCAATATGAGCCAACGTTTCTAAATCAATTTGTTGAATCAATGCCACGTAGAATTAAGGCAGTTCTGAAGGCGAAAGGGCGTCAAACACCGTATTAGTCTGGTGTTCCTAATAATCCTTTAGGTGAGTGTATGTTACACTAAAGACATGACAGGAAACTGAAATCAGTTTGGGATTTTTTTTTTTACTCATGTGAACTGTTGCCCAAATTCACCTGTAGCCGTTGTGGTTGAGGATCTACAGCTTTCTTAAATCCAATGATCACCCAGACACATTCATTCAAGTTTGCTTCACACTGAAGACAAAGTGAATACTACAACTCTACATATGATAATGCGACTAAAGATAAACTGAAATCAACTGATAAATGTGGAAGTAAAACTGTGAAATGTAGAGACTTACTTCTGATATATAAGCCTGGAACAGGAACTTGACAGAAATAGAAACTTATTTACCTTATTTAATTGATGATGATTTGTTAAATTAGAAAAACAAAGATTATAATATAATCAACACTAAAACACAAGATACCGAGATGTTGATAAAACACCAAGCGTGGAACAAGAGTTCATAAGAAGATCCTGTTGTCACTGGACTCACCATGGTCAGAGGTATCTAGTGAAAAAGAAAAGGTTTATTTCCTACATATTTGTCCTACAGACGGATTCCTGGCTCCAGTCCTGAAGTCCCACTGTGCTGTTTCAGGGTTTCCTTCATCAACACAAAGGACCTAAATATTAGCTAACAATTCACAAATTACTTGCCGGGTCGGAAAATTTCACAGCTACAACTAAGGAATTCGAACAGCGAAATTCACTGGTGTCCAGAATTATTTATTGATCTTTTTTTTTTTTTTTTGGATTTTTCCCCGATTTCCTCCCTAATTGAGTCGTGTCCAATTCCTCCCCGTCACTAGGGGGCTCCCACATTAAGGCTACTACTACCACTCAGCCGGGAGGGCCGAAGACTATCACGTGTTTCCTCCGAACCACGTGACGCCAGCCGACCGCATCTTTTTCGAACTGCTCGCTCGCGCACCGTTGGGGGCGGAGTCACACACTCGGAGGACAGCGCTATCCGCTCCCTCCGCCGCGCGAGCTCACAGACGCCCCTGAATTTATTGATAATTCAAGACTGATAGTCAAATCTGAGTTAGTTAGTTAGTTACATTACATTAAGTAGAATATATATCAGATATATATTTTTTTATATCCGATTTTTTTTTTCTTTTCATTGGCCGAAAAATTTGTTAATACCATTTATGGATTTTATGAAAGAATGCATTTGAGTCAGTCTGAAAAAATTGGGAAAACTTTGAAAGGGTCCCCAAGTGCAGTCACAAAAAGCATCAAGCGCTACAAAGAAACTGGCTGACATGCGGACCGGCCCAGGAAAGGAAGACCGAGAGTCGCCTCTGCTGCGGAGGATAAGTTCATCCGAGTCACCAGCCTCAGAAATGGCAGGTTAACAGCAGCTCAGATCAGAGAGCAGGTCAATGCCACACAGAGTTCTAGCAGCAGACACGTCTCTAGAACAACTGTTAAGAGGAGACTGTGTGAATCAGGCCTTCATGCTAGAATATCTGCTAGGAAACCACTGCTAAGGACAGGCAACAAGCAGAAGAGACGCGTTTGGGCTAAAGAACACAATAAAGAACACAAGAAACTCGCTGAATGAGAAGGTGTCTTTTGTCAGAGGTTAACAAGAATACCTTTACAGAGGTGTTTAAAATAGCGAAGGCAATGTCCGAAGAAGTAGTTTGCTCTGGTCCCATCCCAATGAGACGTGGCGACATAGCTTACAGCAGGTTATGGTCGCTGAACCGCTGGATGTCCAGGTGGTGCTCCGAAAACAACGTGGGCTACATAGACAACTGGAAGACCTTTGAGCGCAAAGCTGGCCTGTTAGGGCGGGATGGTGTCCATCCCACTCGGGAAGGTGCTGCTCTCATTTCTTGCAGTATAGCACATAGTCTCAGAAGAGGCCTAGTTAATCGGTGACAATCCAGAGCCAAGGCCAGGGAGCAGACAGACAGGCTAAACCGACCGTCTGCTAGCTGCATAGAGTCGTCACTCAGGGTTCATCAGATTGAGACTGTGTCTGTTCCCCGAGATAAACATAAACATACATTTAGAAAGACTCAGAAAGTCTGTTTTAGTAATTTAATTAACATAGACACCACAAACTCAGATCACACTGAATGCGCAGCCAGCACCTCTGATCTGAAGCTAGGACTGTTAAATATTAGATCTCTCGCATCTAAAGCAGTTATTGTTAATGAAACTATCACAGATCAGGAGTTTGATATATTATGCTTAACAGAAACCTGGATTAAACAGGACGAGTATGTGGCTCTAAATGAAGCTAGTCCTCCTGGATACAGCTACATACACCAGCCTCGGCTAACTGGTAGAGGAGGAGGAGTCGCAGTTATTTATAACCATAATCTGTCTCTCGTACAAAAACACAGTTTTAAATCTAATGCATTTGAAGTTCTCTATAGTAACATAAAGTCAGCTCAGTCAATCCCGCTAATCATCATTTACACACCCCCTGGGCCGTACCCGGAGTTTCTCTGCGAATTTGCAGATTTCCTTTCAAACCTTGTTGTTTCTGTAGATAAAGCGTTAATTGCTGGAGACTTTAATATTCATTTTGAGAATCCAGAAGACCCTCTGAGAACAGCATTCTTGTCCATACTGGACTCAGTAGGAGTAAATCAGTGTGTAGTAGGACCCACTCATAAAGCAGGTCACACTTTGGATTTAATATTGTCCTTTGGATTAAGTATAAGAAATATAACCACAATTCCACAGTCTGAAGTTATCTCAGATCACTGCCTTGTCTCGATTAAAGCGTGTTATAGTTATAATGTATGCACAGCGCCGCGCTACCGCATTAAACGTACATTCACATCATATACCACTACCAACTTTGACTGGATCGCCATCTGACTAGAGTCAACACTTCGTTATAGCTTAGATAATGTAGCTCCAGTTAAAAGGAAAATGATTACAGATAAGAAACTCGCTCCCTGGTATAATGACCACACACACGCTTTTAAACAAACCGCTCAGGAATTAGGCGTCATAAATCATATGGTATGATTCATTATTTTTCCCCACTGTATACAGCCACTGAATCTGAAGAAAACAGGAAGCTGAAGAAAACACTTACAAACGTGGACAAAATTGTTGGTACCCTTCGGTCAATGAAAGAAAAACTCACAATGGTCACAGAAATAACTTTAATCTGGGAAAAGTAATAATAATAAAAAAAAATTCTATGAATGTTAATCAATGAAAGTCAGACATTGCTTTTCAACCATGCTTCAACGGAATTATTTAAAAAAAATAAACTCATGGAACAGGCCTGGACAAAAATGATGGTACCCCTAGAAAATACTGAAAATAATGTGACCAAAGGGACATGTTAATTCAAGGTGTGTCCACTAATTAGCATCACAGGTGTCTACAATCTTGTAATGAGTCAGTGGGCCTATATATAGGGCTCCAGGTCGTCACTGTGTTGTTTGGTGACATGGTATGTACCACACTCAACATGGACCAGAGGAAGCGAAGGAAAGAGTTGTCTCAGGAGATTCGAAAGAAAATTATAGACAAGCATGTTAAAGGTAAAGGCTATAAGACCATTTCCAAGCAGCTAGATGTTCCTGTGACTACAGTTGCACATATTATTCAGAAATTTAAGATCCATGGGATTGTAGCCAACCTCCCTGGATGTGGCCGCACGAGGAAAATTCATGACAAATCAAAGAGACGGATAATCCCAATGGTAACAAAAGAGCCCAGAAAGACTTCTAAAGAGATCCAAGGTGAACTTCATGCTCAAGGAACATCAGTGTCAGATCGCACCATCCGTCGTTGTTTCAGCCAAAGTGGACTACATGGGAGACGACCAAGGAGGACACCATTGTTGAAAACAAATCATCAAAAAGCCAGACTCATGACTCAGCTTGCTCATGAGGAGTGGGCCAAAATACCTGCAGAGAGGCGCAGAAGTCTCAGTGACAGTTACAGGAATCGTTTGATTGCAGTGATCGCCTCAAAAGGTTGTGCAACAAACTATTAAGTTAGGGGTGCCATCATTTTTGTCCAGGCCTGTTCCATGAGTTCATTTTTTTTTAATAATTCCGTTGAAGCATGGTTGAAAAGCAATGTCTGACTTTCATTGGTTAACATTCATAGAATTCTTATTTATTATTACTTTTGTCAGATTAAAGTTATTTCTGTGACCCTTGTGAGTTTTGCTTTCATTCACCGAAGGGTACCAACAATTTTGTCCACGTGTGTACATTTGGTTTGATTTTCTTCCATCATGAACATTAAAATATTGCTCACTTAATTTCTCACATGACCGCACCTTATTGTGATCACATAAATGGTCTGATTCTTTATGTACAGAAATGTACACTGTAATAAAAGCATGTCAAAGCCTCCAGTGTGCTTCATAACTAAGTGTTTTGCTAAATCACATTTTCTCATTAACATAGCTGCAGTTTTTATATTATCAACCTTTAAGAGATTGAGGGAACACCTATTTCTGCAATAAAAAAAAAGGAAAGTTACCACTGGTTAATTGGTACAGAATCAGTGTTAACCAGCAGCTTAACAGTTACAGTAGCAGTTCCGTAACTTGCAGTTGAATTATCACAGGACTTAAATATAGTGGATTTTTTTTTTTATCCTACAGAAATTCTGTGATGTCTATATCCATGTCTCTATTGTTTTTATGATGTCTATATATATATATATATAAAGGTTTAGTTATACTATACAGTATGTGTGCCCTTAAATATTCAGCCAATTCAAGGCTGATGGTCAAAATTGCCAATCAAATTTTAGTTAATCGGCTGCTTCCAATACATGACGTAAAGTACGATCTGCTGTTAAAAAATATGACTGTTTTGCCCATTTTTATATGCCTGCCTGGATTGAACTTGGAGCAGAATGAACAGGTGAGTGTGGCTACATGATGTTTTCTTCTTCAGGCTTTTATATTAAGCTGCTCAGCTCACCCCAAGTCCATGCTCGCATTTGCAGGTTCTCTCTGTGCTTGGTCGGTTTCCTCCAGGCACCCTGGTTTCCTCCCACAGTCTAAAGTCAGGCGGCGCAGGCTAATTGGTGTTCCCAAATTGCCTGCAGTGTGAATGAGCATGCGTGTACCTGTATGTCTGTCTGCCCTGTATAATGGATTACCTCGTGTTACCCCGTGTACCTCACCATGTTCCCTGGGTTTCCTGGGACAGGCTCAGGTTGAAAACACTTGCTATTCCCAATGTGCATATGCAAATCCCCCTTTCCCATCTTCTAATCCTTAAAATAACTCATACATTCCATTTTGTTCACAGGAACGTAAGTTTATTTCAGATTACCAAAATGAAAGAAGTGATCGAGGACCTCGAGGAAAAATGGCGACAACTCTTTGTAAATTAGCACATGTTTAAAACGTGTTGCTACCTTGCAACATTTTTCCAAACGTTGCCATGAACACCGTGACACTATAATTAATTAACAGTTTATCACAATACAGCCTATATCAAGTTAACAACAATTGTTTCTGGGATTTAGATACAAACATTTCAACAAAACATGACGAAAGAACAGGAACTTTACTACCACAGCACACCAAACACTTCAGATTGAATGCTAGCCAAAATACAAGACTGAACTGGAACTTACAGTAAATTAGGCTGCTAATCAATGGGCCAGATTGTCCTCACTAGTGAGTGTGACGCAAGAGTCAACTTAAAAGTCCCCACATAAAACCCCGATTCACCCCCCCCCCCCCCCCCCCCCCGACTCTCTACTCTAATTTGTGTCCTTTTCGCAAATTGCGAGTAGAAAATTACTGCAGGGATGATCAGCCCATGTTCTAATTTCAGCTTTAGCAAATTTGCTTCCAGTGACAGCACAGTCCTCATCACCGTTGTAGTCATTAGGTTCGCTGTCCCACCAGTACCTAAAAACATCAGAATCAGAATTTACAAGAATGTCCTGTTTATTTCATACACCGAGTTGCAAATTAAAACATAAGACGCAGGGTGGGTGAGCATTTACCCAGTGGTCAACGCCGAGTTGTCCACCCACGTCCACGTCCCCTCTTCAGAGTTGTCAGTCAGACCTATCCAAGCCTCAGTACCCTTGAAGCGATTACTGATGTATTCCTGTAAATGGAAGGGTAGGACACAGTATGAAGGGGAAAACCACTACAGAGTGGTGGAAATGCTGGTCTATTAATAAACACGAGATGTGAAAAAGTGTATTGAAACTCTGCTGTTTGAATATATGATGACCTGTTCTTCTCGGCTGTTGATGACCACAAGGTCGGCTCCTCTTGAGCTGCAGTCGTTCCTAGCATCAGTCCAGCGCTTCTTCTCTGTTGTGATGAAATACATCTGAAACTGATGTGTGGCAATGTCTGCAAAATGGTTTATATTTGGAGAGTCAGTGTATTTAGTATTTACTGCTGGAATAATTCACTACTTCAATTCAATTTCAGCTTTACAGAACTGAAATCATGGAAATTTGTATGAAACGTGAGAAGATGCGTATGAAACAGAATGATCAGATTGTTCAAGATGAGCAAGCAGAGGGCGACGGTGGCAAGGAAAAACCCCCTGAAAGGGCAATGGGAGGAAACCTTCAGAGGAACCGGACTGATAAGGACAGCAGGGATTGATTTGCTGTCACACTGTGTGTTAGGCGGCTGGAAGTTTAATACAAGCGATGATGTCTTTGAGCTCATACGAGAGTCCAGTTTGTTATTGGAGGCTCATGTGGACTGTAGGAAATTCCACAGTCAGTGAGGGTTTGTCTCATCACCTGTTTTGTGCGCAGGGAGAACTAGATTTTGTTCGAAACTTTTGCCCCTCACTGTAGTTTCTGTACCCAGATTTCTGTCAAGTTCTTGTTCCTTTTCCAGTCTTATAGATCAGAAGTAAATCTTCACGTTTCACGGTTTCACTTCCACATTTGTCGGACATGTTCAGTTTATCTTTATTCGCATGATCACATTCAGAGTTGTAATAGTATTTTTCTTTTTCACTATGAATAGAACCTCGCGCGTGAGTGCCCATGAAAGTGTCCATCAATGTGTGATTGACATTGACATTACGAAAAGCTGTAGGTCCTCAAACACACCCGATTCAGGTCAATTGGGGGAACATTTCACATAAGTAAGAAACACCAAGGCTTAACGTATGATAAAATATGCACCTCACCTGGACCAACATTGTTGTCCTGACATGTACGGATGGTATTTAATCAATTCCACCAGCAAAGTGCTCCATGTTGCATTTGCAAGGGTATGAACAGAATATCAACACCACCAAAATTGAGTCATGGTTTAAAAAAGGGGCAATGTTAAAAATAAATAAATAAATAAATAAATAAATAAATAAATAAACCACCTTAATTTATGAGACTATGTGTCACATGTACCTTACAGTACAGTGCAGTTCTTTCTCATATCCCAATTAGGAAGGTCAGGGGTCAGAGCTCAAGGTTGGCCAGGATACAGCGCTCTTAGAGAAGATGCTAAGGTGAGTTAAGGTGCTGAGCTCAAGGGCTCAGCAGTGGCAGTTAGACTGTGCTGGGGCTTGAACCACCGACAATCCAATCTGTAAGCCAGATCCTTTGAGATGCTGGTTCGAGCCACCGCTGCCCCTAAACACGTAAACACATCTCCTAGGAAAAGGGTTCAACTTGGTAGGCTTGTTGTAAAACATGGTCAGTGTTGGGCTGGTGGTGGGTTACCATTGCACAAAGCATCTCAATAATAACGAGGGAAATAAATGCACAAACTAATGAAGAGGAAACATTACATAGGTTACGCTAATCAGGGAAACAACACAACAACATTACCAGGGGGTGGAGACACCAAAACCAGACACCAAAGCAAAGTGAAACATGACCACATGGTACTGTACTGGTTGCCACTAAAAGATTAAGAGGAGATCATTAGCATCACAAAGAACCAGACAGTGGGTGTTACAGAGATCCCTCATAGTTCACTAAGGATTTGAAGGACATTATGATGGAAGAACATGAAATGCAATATTTAATTTTTTTTTAATATTATTGGGTAATTGGTAAACTGGTAAACTTGATGTTGACTGATGTGACATATGGGATCTGCCAACTGCTTACCCAACATCTTCTGGACTTCATCTCTCCCAGTGTATAGCCGCTCTCTCTCTGTAGTCTTGTTGGCACAACTGATCAGCAACTGGTCTCTTTCTCTTGTCATGGCATGGAGTTTCACGGACAACACTATAATGACGATGGGCAGGACGACACAAAACAGCAGCCCTGCACACACTGTGAACAATCTGGAACATCTGCCCCATGCCGCATTATCTCCTACAGTGGGGTCAGACAGAGACATGTTACTTATAGTTTAATCTAATTTCCACATGGAGCACATTTCAAATGTCTCGGAGTAGACGGGAGGTCTGGGGAATGAAAATTGTCTAGGTATTGGCTCCATGTAATCTGTAATGAGACTAGCTTTTACATGATGTTCCATCAAGCTCTCTTTCTTAACACTAACAAGAGGTTTGTAGCCTTTTTTTGGGGTAACAAAAGTCACTTCTTAAGACTCATCATTCATTTGTTCATTTATCTTCAGTAAGAAGAAGGACTTGAATCCATTTGAGAAAATCCAAAATGAGAAAGACGTGTTAATACGCTTTGTGTTCCTGTCTATCACCATGCTCCACACACGCACCATGACTTTAGGTTTGAGAAGTTCTTGTTCTGGCACATGATCAGTTTCACTGGATCACCTCATTCACATGGGTAGGTACGGTAGATGCTCCACATAGTCTATGACTAATAATAAAAACAGAACTTTCTCGCTTCATGGTTTCTGAAGTAAAAGCTTGACCTTGGGTCTAAAACTTTGTTTCATTTTCAGTCTCTGCGTGCACTGTGTTGTTGTGTTTTACCACGATTTTACCACACTGGTGTCAAGATCTTGGTCGCCCAAGAGTCACCAACGCGTGTGGGAACCAAAGGTCAGCCTATCCAGTCAGATCCCACAGTAAAGCTAATGTAGCACAAATCCCACCCCACATGGACAAACAGCCCAAAGCAACAGCCCCGGCCTCCAGACTACCCAGATCCCAATCTGATTGAGAACCCATAAAATGCAGTGGACAATCAAGTCTGATCCATGGAGGCCACATTCCACCACCTAAAGGTTTTGCTGCCAATGCCCTGGAGCCCGACGCCACAGCACATCCCCAGATGCCCTGCAGAGTCACGCCCCAAGGGCCCAGAGCTACCCTGAAGGGTAGCCCAAGGTGACCCAAGGGGAACCAACAAAACAGTCAGCATAAACGTTTGCATTATAATATTAGTTGTGACTCCAAAGGATGTGACTGGTAGCTAGCTAGACACACAGGGCAGGGGTTACATCGGAAGGTCCCTGGTTCAAATTCAGCACCATTGAGTCCACTCCTCAGATGTATAATGAGATCAAATGGAAGTCGCTCTGGGGAAGGGCATCTGCCATATGCTAAAAATGTAAATGATTGTTTTCATGATTTTATGCAATCATCAAACACCTTTATCCTTACAAGTGCATTTATAATATTTACAAATGACACCCACAGCAAGCTCCACGTGACTCCAACTGGTGCGGAGCTGTATGAGCATGAGGCCTCGGACAGCTTCATTTTCATTTCAGGAGATCTGAGAGGTCTATCAATCAATATTTATAGAGAAGAATCCTTGCGGGATCCTTCGAGGGATTTAGACATGGAGAGCGAATGTACCCGCAACACTGCAACGCTGACAGGAAAACAACAACGGCACTTGAGACTCCTTAACAATAAATGTTAAAAAATAAATTTCGTCCTACAAACGACTTCATCATATCAATGATTATACATATTTATATAGAAAAATTAAGTCTCGCGTTCTGACCAAACAGGACCAAGAATTCTGTTTCTACACATTTTATTATATATTTTTGTGTGTGTCAGATATACAACTTCATATTGTACTACACATTCTGTCTGAGTCAGATGCAAGAGAGCATAAAGGCCGACTACAATCACATATAGTGACCATAACCATGTCTGTGCGTGTTTGTTTGAGTGAGTATTCCATACCTGAGCACCGAGGGTTCTGCTTGTTTAGGCTCCTGGGATTCCTTAGATTCTCCCAATTTTCATACTCGCATTCCTTTGAAATGTCGTCTGAATTCTCGTATATATCAAAACTCATGTTTCTTTTTCTCTCTGCTGTAAACCTGTGTGTCTATATTCTCCTAAAGACCAGTTCAAATGTGTATTCGATCAGATTAGAGTGTACAAGTCTACCCTACATTATCCAGCTCTCAAATTGTGGATGGTGCATGTGGTGTGTATGTGTGTGTGTGTGTGTGTTTGCACGCATGTGAGTCAATGATATATACAGTGCATGCAGCTTATGGAGGAAGTGCAACTTTGCCTTTAGATTCTATAACAGTCATGTGATGTGACACGGGCCATGCGCTACAGAAGTGCCATGCCCGAGCCTGCAGAGTGGATGCTGGAGGAAAATGGGGGCGTCAGGCGGTACTCAGTGGTTAAGGCATTGGACTGTGGTTCGAAAGGTCCCATGAAAGTCGGCCCTGTTGGACCGACAGATGTATAATGAGATATAAATGTACGATGTGCCTAAGGCCTAAATGTAAGAAAGCATCGTCAGAGATCAAGCAGTTAAAGACTTATCCTTATCCTAAACCCATTTTATGGTGTTTGTGTGTTGAGGTTTTCAAAACCATTAGGAAGTTACAAACCATACCTTTTTAGACATACCTTTTAGGTATCTGAACATCAATTTTACATCATTTAGACCATTATATAAAACACTTAAAAATTTTTTTTTTCCTGTGACACAATTAATAAATCGACCTTCTTTCTAGTTGCAGAGTCTCCTGAGAATTACACACAATGCACATTAAGTCTAGTCTTAGAGGGTCTTCGTCAGCTGCTCTAAGGTCGCTGCTATTCCCCCCCCCAAAACAAACACACACACACTAGGCTACATCTTGTCACAACATTATCACTGTTTCCTGTTTCCATAGAGTTCAGTTTGGTAAATGGAGATAATTGGGAATGTCTTTCAGGGTCTGACCCCTCGAACCCTGTCCTCATACAGTAGGCATTTATGTTGATGACAGTGCATGCAAGGTGCAGAGTATGGTTAAGGAGAGGCAGCACTATGGTGCAGTGATTCGCACTGTGGCCTTACACGTCAAGGGTTCGTTTCCTGCCTCTGTGTGCATAAGGAGTTTGTAAGTTCTCCTCGTGCTTGGTCCCACAGTCCAAAAACAAGCACATTAGATCCCAAAATTGTGTATGTGTGTGCCCAGCAATGGATTGGCACCCTGTCCAGAGTGTACCCCACCTCGTGCTCTTTTTTATATAATACAGTATACATTATTTATTTATTTATTTTTTTTATCAGTATGCAGTACAGGAAAAGTAAAAATGGGAAAATGCATGTAATTAAGCAAACCACCAGGGGGAGCTAGTGTTCCTAGAGTCACACACTCACTCATCATCTATACCCCTTTATCGTGTATAGGGTTGTTGGGCGCCCGGAGCCTATCCCAGAAGACTTAGGGCATGAGACAGGGTACACCCTGGACAGGGTGACAATCCAATCCATCCGGAGTACCTAGAGGAAACCCACCAAGCACAGGGAGAACTCCATGCAAACAGATCCCAAAGCGGGAACTGAACCTGGACCCTGGAGGTCACAAGATAGACACTAGAGTCACACAACTCATATGAAAACAACTTTAAATTGCACCGACACACACACACGCACACACGGTAATAATAATAATAATAATAATAATAATAATAATAATAATAATAGTAATAATAATAATAATAATAAAAAGCTTTATGCATATGCCCAGTCCTGAGATTAGAAATTTAATCAAAATGCCACACAAAATCAGAAGATCAAACATCTGGAATTTCATTCCATTACAGCTACATGCATAGTAACACGTTTTTTTTTTTTTTTTTAAACAACATTATTTTCCTATTGTCAAAATGAAAAGATGAAAATCTGTTTCAAGTCGTCTTTCCATCATCCTCAGCAAGACACAGAAACAATTCAATAGACAGTTCCTGGGGTCAGAGTGGAAAAAAAAAAAAAGAAAAGGAAGAAGAGGAAAAACTCAATCTGACTTATAATACTGGCAACGATCCATTTCCTAAAAAGTATTGCATCAGGATCCAGGTTTAAAAAAGAGAGAATAAATAACTAGCAAACATGTACAAGTACCTTTTTTTTTTTTTTTTTTTTTAAATAAACAAAACATAATGAAAAATGAATTGATATTGAAATGGTAATAATTGTAAAAAACATCAACAATAAACTATAATCTATTGAATTTATGAATATTTATAATTATGTCATTACTTTTAGTAGTAGTACTTTTAGAAAAACAAAAAACACATCCTTAACAATTAAGTTTGTGATCTTTTAATGAAATTCAACAGACAGCCTGACCCAGAGGGTTTGTTGTGCTATTGACAAAATTATTGTTTTTTGAATTTTTCTCATCTCAAATCTGTATAAAACTGATTTTACACTGCACATAATCAGACATGGTTTAAAATTATCACTTGTCACACTGTACAAAATGATCCCGATAACATCTTATAATAACAATAATCCCAGAATGGTTGATCTGCAATAACAATAATTAAAAAAAAAAAGTAAGCAAAGTCACAAACGGAAACATTCTTCCAAGTGAAATCGAGGTAATTCATGTTTTCTCTAGTTTTCACCATTTCCACTAGCATACGTGTAGCTGTCCTCTCAGTCTCCCCCTACTGGTGGCTTTAAGAACAGCATCATTGTAGCAGCACTCACGCTGAGATTTAATCCGCAATTCCTCACACCTTCTCAGAACTTTGTTGTCTGGTAACACGGATCGTTTCATGGGACGCATTTCTCGACTTACAAATCAAATTTTTTTATTTAAAAGCACAAAAGCAAAATCGAACCAATAATAAAAAATAAATAAATAAATAAACTGCACAGTGTAAAGCCAGCTTTAATTTAGTGCTCGGAAATGTTTTGTTGTTTAAATAAATAGATACGCCACAGGGAGCCAAAAATACCACACACACACAACAAATATATTCACTAATAAACCACTGGAAGATAAAATCTCCTGATTTGATTGTCCTCTTGCTGTCGTATAAACGGCCAAGACACAGCACCAAGGTCTCATTTCACATGCTCAGTGGTGTGTGCCGAGCAATAAAACTTTTTGTGTGTTATAAAGTTTGACAGGTTGTTGAACTGGATGTCGCAGGGACGGCAGTATTTGCCGTTAAGCGCCACAGAGTTTGTGCTCCTTTTCAAGGTCGAGGTCTCCTCCAGATTGGAGGCTGGCGAGGGAGAGATGCTCTCATTGGGTTTCTCTTGATCCGGGGGACGAGCTGTGAAGTGGACGTTTGGGATCGAAGTACTGCAAGACGCGCTTTCTTGCCTGCCGTCGCCCTGGAGACCGGTGCTTAAAGACTTCTCCGTAGTTTCAGAGCCGACATGGCTGCCGTCTGGCATGGGCTGCTCTTTTTCACCTTCAGTGCCCTCGTTTGGGCTTTGCCTCCTCTCGTTTTGTGGAACAAAAATCCCCGTGGCATAATCAGCTGGTTTAATCTCATAATACGGCCAGATCTGTTCATCCGCCCTGATTCTCTTAGCATTACCCGGATAGTTATCAGAACTCATCGTCTTGTCTTCATCCTTTACAGCCGACTGTGTTTCAGCAGATGTAGAATTATTGGCACATTGAACCGAGCGCTCAATACTGAAACTATCAGGGGCATTTGCAAGTCTCGAAGCTTCATCCTTTACGTTTGGTGGTTTGTTCTCCGAGATTGCCCCTGGGCAGAAGTTCTGTTTGTGGCTCAGGTAGTCCTCGACTTTGTTGAAGCTGATATTACACACAGCGCATTCGTGATAATCCATGAGTCCTGAGACTTTACCCATTTGTATTGTGCATTTTTTACTCAGATCTATCGGTGCATCACCTGGATCTCCTTCCTCTTCAGCTATCGCATTACACTTCGATACTAGGGCTGATTTTGTGACCGTCAAGGAAGGTTCAGGATGCTTCGGAACCAAACCCTGGATCATGCTGTACCGGTGATGAAGCTGGTCCTTGAGACTCTCTATTGAATCCTGGGACATATAGGAACTACTATAAGGGTAGGTCTGGGACGCCACTGGATCAGGACTGGGCATCTTTCTTCTCTTTCGGGTACGAAATGATTTCTGGACATGCTTGTTGTTCGCTGCGCGTTTCGCTGGCGGATCATGGCGGGTGGCGCAGTAGTACTGCTTGTGCACCACGTAGTTCTCCTGGCGGCTGAACGTGATCTTACACGCCTCGCAGGTTGTTTGATTGTAGTCCAGTTCACTCTCTGATGTTTTTTGACTCTTTGAGTCCTTTGGACTTTCCTCCTCGTCACATGGAGTGGTTGCTTTTTTACCATTCGCTGGAAATTCCTCTGGCGCTTTTCCTCCTGTACTGAAAGGCTCGACTGGAGGAGTGTTCAACTGAGTGGGATTCTGACCTTTAATCTCAAATGCCTGGCCAGTGTTCAGCATGCTAGCTAAACCTCCCCCAGTTTCAGGACTCACTGCAGGTTTGGTCAAAATGCCGTAATCATGAGGTTTGCTCATGTGCTGCCAGCGACCGTTACAGTAATGCTTCTTGTGCACTAAATAATTATCAAGGTTGCTGAATGTAATGTTGCATTCGAAGCACGTCGCTCCTTTTGGAACCAGCGTGCTGTACATTACCGGAGGGAAATTGTTCCCACCTTGGCGTAGCCTGCGATGGACCAGCTCGGACATTTTCGCCAGTATCTCAGAAGCCTGTGGGACTGCGGGTACATCCTGCGAGAATGGCACATGAGGCAGGAAGGGTGGCACAGGAAATGCTGGGGTCATATGATTCTGGATCGGAGAAGAAGCCAAGCGAGGACTGGAGGGCTCCGATTTCACTTTACTGTACGAAAAACCAGCTTTGCTTCCACATCCCGCGTTAGCCTTGCTAGCTCCCTGTACCTGCCCACTGGGCTCTCGCTCCTTGTTCTGATTAACTTGACTTTCTCTGGTGCTTTTATTATCATTCAGATTTGCAACACTAAGGGACCCAATCGGATCCTGTTTAGTGGATTTGCTGTCCAGACTAGCGTGTCTGTGCAGCTCCTGGTGTTTCGATAGGTCTCGAGGCGTTTGGAAAGTGAAGTGGCACTGACCGCACCGGAGTCCGGTTTGAGACAGGTGGGTGAGGATGTGGGGCTGCAGGACCATCAGAGTGTCGGCTGTGTAGTCACAGATCGTGCATTTCAAACTGCTCCCAGGAGAGGTCTCGTCGGGCTTGAAAGCTGGATGGGCGAAAAACGGACAAACTATAATTATGTTACCGAATATTAAACATGATTCCACTTTATTTGTATAGTGCTTTTGTCAATAGACATTGTCGCAAAGCAGGGTCACGGGGAGCCTGTAGTCTATCCCAGGAGACTTAGGGCATGAGGAGGGGAACACCTTGGAAGGGGTGCCAATCCATCACAGGGCACACACACTCACCCACACTACGGGCAATTTAGAGAATGCCAATTAGCCTAATTTGCATGTCTTTGGACTGTGGGAGGAAACCGGAGTACCCGGAGGAAACCCACCAAGCACGGGGAGAACATGCGAACTTGATGCATGAGGGAATAATCAAACCCGGATGCTCGAAGTGCAAGGCGACGGTGCCAACCTAAGCCACCGTGCCGCCAAATTTAAAATGATAAAAAAATCACTTTGACCCTGATGATCAAGCTGGAATCAAGAGGGGCAAAGAAAAACTGTGAGATGTCAACCGAAGGAAACCTTGAGCAGAACCAGGCTCAAAAGGGAACCCTTCCTCATTCAGGTGATACAGAGAGGGATGGCAAATAAATCCCATATAACTGTGTGTGCCTCCTCACCGGAATGTGTGGATAGGTGCATTTTTAGAGCCTGTGGACCCAGGAAGCTCATGTTGCATTGTGGGTAAGTGCAGGAATGTGACATTGGATGGTTCGTGTTGGTCTGTTTCTCCGAAGCCAGGTCAGATTCCCTCGTCCGTCCACTGCAGTAGTACATGAGGTGAGCTTGGAGGTTCCTGTCGCTCCTGAACCAGATCCCACACATCTTACAGGGGAAAATGTCTTCTACAATAAACAACAGCAACAAACACATATTGTGAATTAGTTACATACATTCTCATGTTCTAATACGTTTTGAGTTATGCTGTAATAGAAAAATATTCCCAATTACATATTGTGAGTAAGTTACTGTTCGGGTGGAAATATACTTGCTGTTAAACCATGCATTCGTAAAGTCTACTGGCAACTTTGTTCACGCGCGAGCCTATAGACTACATGTGTTGCCAGAGGATTCCAGTAGGGGGCACACTGGAGAATCCAATCAGACAGTTTTGCATAAGGTAAACCAACATGGTGACACTCCTGGTGCTTAGTTTTCCATATTAGAGCTCATCACAAAGATTCTCAAAGATTTCTGAAATGTATTAACAAATGGCATCATAATTATTTATAGGCATCAAAGCTATTTATAGTTACACATGTCATCCACCTTTAAAAGTTAATACATTTTAAAAATCCTGTTTACAGACAAACCAAAAAGTGTAAACTCTTCCCGAGCTGAGAAAGTGTTGCCTCAACAAACGTGTGTGTCCAAGCCAAGACACGAGATTTTCGTTTTTAGTTGCGTGTTCGGTCATTGGTCCGTCCTGGAGAAAGTCCACACTCACTGTTGATGATGGTGCTGGGGAGAACGGATGCCATGGCGGCTTGTTGAGGAAGGAGCTGGATGGACGCGAGTCTCGAGGAAATGTCCACCACACACACTGCGAGCTCTTCTCCCTCCATAACGCTTCTCGTGGTTGAGCACCAGACATGTCCTCCTGCAGAGATAACAAATATACTTGCATACGTATATACACACACAATGGACGTGAACACACAAACAGCCAACAGATCACACCGCCATCTGAGGTCAATATTAGATCTGCTGTTATAACTCTATTTCAAGTGGCAAATTATTACGAAAATATTATGACCAGCACGATTTCGGGGTCATGCTCTCGGCGTGCTTGGTGGGTTTCCTCCGGGGTCTCGGGTTTCCTCCAACAGCTTGAAGACATTGCAGGTTAATTGGTGTTCACAAATCTGAGGTAGTGTGTGAATGAGCGTGTGTTGCCGTTGGACGAGTGTCCTCTCTTTGGAGGAGTGGGCGTGGGGAGCTCTGTGCTGCGTGGTGGCACTGGGGCAATGGATGAACTGGATTGGCACCCAGTCAAGGGTGTACCCCACCTCAGTGCCCTGAGTCTCCTGGGACAGGCCCTGGGGTGCAGTGAGTGAGTTCTGGAGGATTAGTAAATGTGCGATTTGTGGCCATCAACTAGAATCCATGAGGTCTTACATTTCCAACTCTAAGGCAGTGGACTAAGTTTAACATTACAAGATTATAGCGGACTGTGTCTATCCACGAGGTAAGTCATGAGGTAAAGTTCCACTTTGTCTGTAATCTCCGAGTTGGTAAATAACACATCAAACGACAAAAATAATCCCGGCGTCTTTTGTGAGACACACGCAGCGCAGCGCACCGCGGCGCTCCGAGCTCATAGTCTACATGCTCGCTCGTCTTTGAAGCGATGAGAAAACAAGCAAAGGGACGATACAGCATGTTTTGTTTTTGTCTGCCCTCACGGGGAAAAGAAAAAAAAGAAGAAGAAGAGAACGGACATCTCGGAAAGAAGCGCGGCGTTATCTAATTGAGGTTCTGCGGATGAAACGTTCCACAGGAGTCCTTAAGAACAAACTCATTAGCATGGCGAAAAAGGGAGGAAGAGCGCTTTGTGGCGGAGATAACATTTATCTCGGTAAATGACGGGCTCTCTGTCTGCCTTCATCTTCCATTAAGGGGATTAAAGTTTTAAAATATGACTATTTACAAAAGTCTGGAGAGAGAGATAACGAGCCGAAGCATGATACACCGCCTCTAAATGCTGGAATTAGGACACGCGCTAATTAGGCTGTTAGACAATAAAAATGAAGCTCGTGTGCCGCCTCTGTTGAAAGACGCGTTTGTGCTCTGACAACGTGTCAAACAATTAAAAAAAAAGAAGAAGAGTGACCTGGACCGGGTTTGTGCTGTGGTTTGGGTAAAACGTGCAGAATTAAGGAATTGTTCACCGAGTAGCAATGCCACTTTTACGAGGGGCGTTTACGTCAAACTGGGACTTTTAATCATTGCGCAACACAATTACTCCATTTATTTCTCCTACAGTATATAATCCCCTTTTACACTAAAGCACTTATCCACGCGGTTCACTATTGCTTGGACATCAAGGTAGAACGTTTTCTCTGCACGCCAGAGCCAGAATCAAACTGCCTGCGTCACATCTGAAACTCCGGCCTCCCAGGAACTCCTTCAATGGCCCAAACGTGGAAACGTCTTGTAGTGAGGTCAGGCCTGTCCGGGGGATGGTGCAATACCCATCAGCTGATTTCCTGTAATGTGTAAGTGGTGTTGGTGAATGATTGTGTGTACAGTTCCTACAGACAGATGCGTCTCTTCTTCAAGTTGATCGATTCAAGTTATCTGTTGATTTTCAAGGACCTTAGCCGGGATCGTCGCTCGCGGACGTGCGGTTTTCACCATCCAAATGTTTTACTGTGGTTAAGAGTCTTCTGTGAAATCGATCAGTCGTTTTTACGCCTTCATTCATGAGGGAAGTCCCAGTTTGATTTGAACGCCCCTCGTATTATAGCCGGACTGTCTTTTTGAATTTCTCAGAAAAGAATCAGAATAATATGGTGCCTCCAGGTCCAACGTAAAAGTTAATGCATAGGAGGTCAAAAGTCATACATATGATGGAAAAGCATTATGGGGTTTTTTTTTTTTTTTTTGATTGTTGTTGTTTAATCAGTGAGAAAAACTTTTTTTTTTTGCCTTAAAATTTAAAATAAAAACTTATATCTTCTGGTTACATCATACTGGTGGCCACCATAACCTGATCATTACTGAAACATGGTAAGAAATTACATGTTCCTATGGCATTGTGATATCACTTCATTGTGATATCGGATCGTGCCGATCCTTTACCCAAACAATTTGGACTCCTCAACAAATCTCTTTGAAGAGTGACAAAAAAAAAAAAAAAAAAAAAGAGACCTCCTCGCCATAAGACGGCACATTCCCTTCTTATTTAATACTAAAGCCCTTAACATATTGTTGCTGAAGCGCATTTACGAGGGTTGTTATCTCGTCATGTTCTCTGACGAGTAGTTCTGCGAGCACCTGCGTGTCCGTTTCCTCCTTATTGACCGAACTCCGGTCCGGCCTCATCCTCATGGAACGTTTTCATGAAATTATACATACAGGTGGCCGTGTGGGAAATCAAACTCCTCATTACGCGCTGAAGATCTGCTCAGGTCAGTTTTTACAGAAAAGGTAAAATATAAAAAACAAATATGATAACACACACCTCACACACACAAGTGCGCACACATAGTAAAACAGGATCTTCTGCTAATTTATTCAGTTGACGCACCTCTACATTTTATTGCTGTGGATCAACAGAAAACAGAATGTTCCCAAGACATCAGAGGTGTTTTCATTCTCCGCGCTAAAGCCAATTACGGCTTTTCAGAAATAATTACTTCTAACCTTTCTTCCTTTCACTTCCATTCTCAGGAACATCATTTTCCTTCTTGATGTCTGCATCCAGCTCGACTAAACCCTGTAAAACCTAGTTTGGTGTTTCTTATCTGTTGAAAACACCTCCATAACTGGCACGGGTTCAAGCCGCGATTTAACGAGGGGCAAAAACCATAGTCTTTATGTGTCCTACAGCCAAACACCACATGGGTTTAAACACTCAATCGACTCATTATTATAAGCCCAATTATATAAACCAGCTAATACCTAAGCAATTAGCTAATAATACATGCTTCATTTCTTACAAAATGTTTACATGATGATGCTGTTTAATGTTGTGAAACGTCCCCTCACACAGTCAGGTTATGTTCTCATTCACACTTTAGCAGACAAAAATCCATTCTCTTACCAAGTGGGATGGGATAATACAGTATGTACGAGAGTATATTCTCCAAATCCTGAGAAGATGACTGATCTTTTTTTTTTTTTTTTTTAAATCTATTTACACTTAGATAAACAAAAAATACACGGTATGCGCCAAAATATACAGGACTGTAACGAAAAGACGAACAATATTAGCTTGTTGTCATCTCTCAGCTAACCTACACACTATTAGCGTGTTGCATAATGTAAGGGTTAAAGTGTGTCTGCCTCACTGTAGACAGTGTTCACAGATGTTCAAGCTTCCTGACCAAGATTCCCTGGAACAAACGTTCCTGCAAACACCTGCAAAAGGAGACGATTGGACGGTTGGATCTTCACAGTGCCTCGACGACAAATGCAGTCCAAATGCAGTCACCCACCATGTTTCCACTTGTGTGCACTTTGGCAGCAGGGTTCAAAGTCAAGAATGTCTTGATGGAAGTGTTCGCCTTGTTGCTCCGAGTTCGCACCCATATTGTGATTAAATTTGTCAAGATAAGCGTCGAGTACGTGCACTTGAGGGTGCATTTGAGGGTTTTCCACCATGGAAAGGCTTTGTGATCTCCATGGAAACCTTGAACCATTGCAAGAAGCTGTTCCATGCTGCTTTTTGTGTCCTGGTAAGGTTCTTAGGATTTTTCTTGCATCTCTATTATCTCCTTTATTTGTGGGCCTACAAACATCCCAGCGGTATTCTATATCGAGTGCTCTGACAAACTGTTTCATCAAGCCCGATTTTATGTGCAATGGTGGAAACAATACTTTTTACAAACAGGTCTACCAGTGGCTGCCATTTGAGATTGTTTCTTCCCGAATGCAGTTCACGCCGACCAGTCTGGCCTGTGGTAGTGTGCGTCAGCGTCACTGTTGATCAATAGGTAAATATTGCACGGATACTTGGTGAAGCCGCCTTGGAGACCAATTAGGAATGCCACCATTTTGAAGTCCTCGATCACCTTCCAGCGGTAGTCCTTGTACAGTTTTGAGAATGACACAAATATTAGTTTTCAACGTTTGCTGCTAAACTGCTTTTAGATCTTTGTTTCAGTTGTTTCTGTGATGTACTGAAATATAATTACAAGCACTTCATACGTTTCAAAGGCTTTTATCGACAATTACATGACATTTATGCAAAGAGTCAGTATTTGCAGTGTTGGCGCTTCTTTTTCAGGACCTCTGCAATTCGACTGGGCTGCTCTCAATCAACTTCTGGGCCAAATCCTGACTGATAGCAACCCATTCTTTCATAATCACTTCTTGGAGTTTGTCAGAATTAGTGGGTTTTTGTTTGTCCACCCGCCTCTTGAGGATTGACCACAAGTTCTCAATGGGATTAAGATCTGGGGAGTTTCCAGGCCATGGACCCAAAATTTCAACGTTTTGGTCCCCGAGCCACTTAGTTATCACTTTTGCCTTATGGCACGGTGCTCCATCGTGCTGGAAAATGCATTGTTCTTCACCAAACTGTTGTTGGATTGTTGGAAGAAGTTGCTGTTGGAGGGTGTTTTGGTACCATTCTTTATTCATGGCTGTGTTTTTGGGCAGAATTGTGAGTGAGCCCACTCCCTTGGATGAGAAGCAACCCCACACATGAATGGTCTCAGGACGCTTTACTGTTGGCATGACACAGGACTGATGGTAGCGTCACCTTTTCTTCTCCGGACAAGCCTTTTTCCAGATGCCCCAAACAATCGGAAAGAGGCTTCATCCGAGAATATGACTTTTCCCCAGTCCTCAGCAGTCCATTCGCCATAATTTTTGCAGAAGATCAATCTGTCCCTGATGTTTTTTTGGAGAGAAGTGGCTTCTTTGCTGCCCTTCTTGACACCAGGCCATCTTCCAAAAGTCTTGGCCTCACTGTGCGTGCAGATGCGCTCACACCTGCCTGCTGCCATTCCTGAGCAGCTCTGCACTGGTGACACTCCGATCCCGCAGCTGAATCCTGTTTAGGAGACAATCCTGGCGCTTGCTGGACTTTCTTGGACGCCCTGAAGCCTTCTTAACAAGAATTGAACCTCTTTCTTCCCTGAAGTTCTTGATGATCCTATGAATTGTTGATTTAGATGCAATCTTTTATTAATCTTTTAAAAGCCAACGGAATGATGGCTGCACGCGTTTCTTTGCAGGTCACCATGGTTAACAATGAAAGAACAATGATTTCAAGCATCACTCTCCTTTTAACATGTCAAGTCTGCCATTCTAACCCAATCAGCCTGACATAATGATCTCCAGCCCCAGAGTTTTTTCATTCTCACCGATTACTGAAATGATCTCAGCAGGTCCTTTAATGACAGCAATGAAATGCAGTGGAAAGTTTTTTTTTCGGGATTAAGTTAATTTTCATGGCAAAGAAGGACTATGCAATTCATCTGATCACTCTTCATAACATTCTGGAGTATATGCAAATTGCTATTGTAAAAACGTAAGCAGCAACTTTCAAACTTCAAACTTCCAATATTTATGTAATTCTCAAAACTTTTGGCCATCAAAGCATCTAACAAGATTTTAACACTGCTGAATTCCTCTCTAAGCTGCACAGAGTGAGCCAGTGGAAGTGGAATGGATACTTGTTTCGATTATGAATCAGCCCAGTTTTGAGGCTCGTGCATGAACCGTCACTGAAGAGGTGCCAATCACTGGGGTTGCAGGAAATTCCTTTAAAATACTTTAAACAGACCAGTTGCAGAAGCAAAGCTCATCTTGACCATCGAAGAAGCTTTGAAAAATGCTTTCTCTAATCTGCTACATACACATGTTGATCTAGAAAGTTTCACTGCTTGAGTCTGGATGTCAAAAGCTTGGCTTTGGACTTCGTGAGAACAAGGTCTCTCACCAAAGTCGTTGAGGTCTTTCTGCCTGGTTGGGGTAGTATGGGGTTTCTACCTTCTACTGCATCTACGTGATCTGGATCAACAACTTCTTCATCCTCTCGTGAAGTGTTGCTCTCTTCCGAAGACTGCTGATCTCTCTTTGGAGAAGTGGGCATGGGGAGCTCTGTGCTGTGTGGCACTGGGGGCGATGGATGATGGAATTTTTGGATACAGTAGATGATAGCAGGTGCACGTCTTCCCACATTGGAGTTATGAAAGGTCAACCATGTAAAAAGAAAGAAAAAAAAAGCAGCAATTCTGGAAACTTCTACAAAATTATGCTTACCAGCTTACCGCTGAACACACTGTTAAAATCTGTAGCTTCTTATTCCTAGATTGCGTATCATGTTGTCAAAGAAAATGAACCAACCCCTTCCGGGTGCTCAAAATCCCGAATTCAACTGCATTGCCATATCATACCCCATTTCAATTTCCTATGAAGGTTGAAAACTTTTTACGTGCTAGTGTACATCCATTCTGTACAGAATTGGCAATAACTACGTCTTCTACTTCCGTGGTTCTGTTTATCACTCTACAGCATGTGCTCACTGTATGCACTACTAGGATTCCCAACACACTGTGTGTCCTCACACCATAAATCAAAGACCTGCGCCATCTGCCCCATCTGCCCCTCACACCTGTGTCCTTGTAATGCGCACTACATCAAACACACACTCTTCTCTGTGAGGCTCAGCCAATCGTCTGTCAGGGACGGGGCGCTGATGAAGGGCAGCGCGGTGTGACGGCGTGATGTCTGAACGAAAAACCCACGCCCTCACTCTCAAACTGGGGAAAAAAAAGTCTTTAAATGTAAGACTTTTTTTTTTGTCTTTCAAGGTTTGACAACATTTTTTTCCCCCTGAAAACCAAGAAGCTAAGGAGTGGGACTTTACTGGGTGAGTGAACTAAGCTCACTTTGACAGACAGGTCTGATCCCTCCATCCACTTTGCGTTTTTTGTTTTTCTCTCTCAATCTTTTTTTGCTCGGTCTTCTGCATTCACTCTTTTTCCTTCTCACATCTCTCTCCATTCCTCACCTTTTCTCTATCTTTCATCTTTTTTTTTTAATCTTACCGTTCTTTCCTGCTTTTTATTTGTTCTTCACTGACTTCCTCGCACCCTTTTTCTCTATTCGCTTCCATTTTGTCTATCTTTGTCGCTTTCTCTCTCACCCTCTTTTTTCTCTAAGCTGTTTGACCGCAACAGCGATGACCTTTGACCTCGATTCCCATTCACTGATAAGCTTTTTGATTGATTTGTCAGCACATAAGAGGCTCTACTGCTGCAAAGACGTTGAAAGGAAAAACTGACGAAGGATGCTCACACACACACACACACACACAGCACTGCATGGCGAAGTCGTCACCCCTCCCCCCCCCTCCTCCCCCCAAGCTCATCTTAATGAAATGAGTCCCGCGCTGCTGTTTATTAAACGATGGAATTTGGCGTTTCTGCACGCACGAGGTATGTTATCAGGCCCAAAACAATCCTGCCTGTGGTTTCACCCACATTAGCCACAGCTTTTTAAAAATCCAGAAGTTTCTTATCGAGCGTGACACCTGCATCTCAGAATGGCACTTCCCTCGTTCATTGGCATGTATTTGGGTGAACAGACTCCAAGGTGCTTTGTGGAGATTAAGAGAGAGACAGAGAGAGAGAGAGAGAGAGAGAGAGAGAGAGAGAGAGAGAGAATGAAGGCTTATTTTATCATTTCTCATGGCTGGACTGCATCCAGAAGTTTTTTTTTTTGTCTTGTTGTTGTAATTAGAAAGCTTTTTAAGCGATAACAGCTGCCGGAGAATATGAATATGGAGAGAAGTGAGCCAGCTCTGCTTAAGATAGACAGACTCGCCTCCTCCTCCTCCTCCTCCCTTCTCTATCCATCCCTCACTCATCTGCACCGTTGTACTGTGTTCATTACACCCGGGCTGTCTCTTCAGATTTTATTACAACACAACTGTAGTGTTTATGAAACAATACTTAATACGAACTGCTGCTGTAATAAGAATCCGCTTTGGGAATCCGACTGATTTTAAACGTTATAACCCATAATGTTTGTTTTGCGTTATATTCCTCCGTCGCTCACATATCGGTACTGAACCGAATAGATTGTTCAAGAATCAAACAAACCCTCAATAAGCTTTTCTTGAAGAGGGGTTTTTGAAGCTCGACTGCGGGAGCTCTGGTTGTCGCTGTCTTGGCAGGAGTTGACGGAGTTAACCGCTTAAACTCTCATGCTAATCCATGAACGGGCAAATGGGCAGAATGAATGGAGTCTGTCTGTTGGTTGAACACTGCTTACCTCAGTTACCACAAGCTTCATCCTAACTCAAATTCTAAGATGGCTAACGTTCATTTATATGCTAACGTTACTTTGCATTTGATTGAACGCCATCATCCACGTACTACACCTCATCCTAGATTCTCCTAAATTCTTTAAGGTAAGATAAACTACAATGATTCCACTTAGCTGGTTAGTGATGGATAGCAAACAGCTAGCGGTTCACACCCCAATTATGCTAATTGTATGTCTTTATGTAGTTTTAACTAATGACTGATATAAGGATTCAGCTACTGTCCAGTTGATAAGAATGGGAAATGTTCAGTAGCTACAGTATGGAGACCAAAACAGGTTTTTTTTTTTTTTTTTTTTTCCCCCCCATGTCAGGCTAGAAAACATGTTTATTTCTAGTTTCTTTCTGGTAGTCGGGTTCAGATCAGCTATGTATAGTCCACGGCTATGAGGTTGCCCTAGTGCATTAAGACTTTTTTTTTTTTTTTTTCCCCTCAAGTCTTAAAATTGAATTTGAGTTAAGAAGTTGGGGCCAGAGCAGAGGGTCAGACAGGATATAGCGCCACTGAAGCAAACAAGGTTAAAAGGTCTTGCTCGTGGCTTTACAGCGGCAGCTTGGCAGTGCTGGGGCTTGAACCTCTGACCTTCTGATAAGTAACCCAGAGCCTTAACAGTCTGAGCCGTCATGGTGGGAACTTTGAGTCCTGTGCGGTTGTAAAATATTCCTATACAATTTTAGTACAGGGTTAATGAATATGGACCAAATATGGATCAATTGCTACAAATGTTATACAAACAAATAAATGACATTTGATTAAAAAAAAAAAAAAAAAAAAAAACAGTATATAATATCTTTACATCATAAAAACCGGAGCTCCCCAAGCTCTTCCTATATTTGAGGGAGGTTTGTTCCAAGGTGATCAGTGAATGGAATATTCCCTAACAAACCTGAAAATATTGCAGAAAAACAAATGCCTTGATATGTCAAATTTGGCATGAGGAGACGAAGATAAAAGATGAGATAGAACGCATCGGCTAATGATGAATATGATGATGATGAAGATGTAGAGAGAGTGCGCGAGAGACGACGTCGTCTTTCCCATCATTCCTTTCGTAAATAATCGCACAGTCTTAGTGAAGGATTTCACCAGGTGACTGACAGCCCGTGCAAATCACGTTATTATCTCGGCTAACGGATCGTCGCTCTGCTTCCAGTCTTTCACTTTTATACCCGGTTTGCTTATTTTCATACAAAACATTACTGACAACATGCTGGTGACGTTTTTTTTGAACAATTTCTTTCATTTAGTTGTTTTTAAAAAAAAATTTTTTTTTTAAACATCTGCATGACAGAATCACAGCTCAGGATGCTCTTCTTTTTTTTTTTCCCAGGTAATGGGATAGAAGCGGAGAGCGAGGAAGGAGGAAGGGAGCGATGCCCCTCGAGCGGGCGTTTCTGCAGGGAGAGGATTATACGCTAGCTTCCAGCATCGCTCTCGATTGGTTTCGGGGGGAAAAAAAAAAAAAAACTCAATTAAACTTCTCCACCAAATTCGTCTATCAAACAGAAGTTGCTCCAGCATACGGATGATGTTCCAGTCCCGGAGAATGTTGTACAGTGTACAGTAGGGACGCAGGATGAAGAATGAAAACGACAAACATCATTAAGTATTAGGACATCCGAATCCGAATTAGGACACCTTGCACATGCTCTGACTACAAGGCACTTGTGGATACACCGAAGACAAGAGTGTCTTAACGTGCCTCAATCGATCAGAACTTATGACGTTCCAACGCGGTGCGGCGATTTTTTAGTCCTGGCCCGATTCTGATTGGATCCCTAATGTCAGATCAGCCTAAAGAAAGACGTCGAGTGGTGTTAGGACTGGTCCAGGTCCATCTTCTATTGTTACGTTCGAAGCCGCCTTGAGTCTGAGATAATGCCAGTGGTTCCAGAGGTTTGGGCCGCCCTGTGGTGCGGGTGCAACGGTTCACAAAACTCGAATGGTTGGGTTCGTATAATGGAGATAAAAGAAGTCAAGAATAGCTAAAAAAAAAAAAAAAAAAAGTAGTACGGGGCTTGATGATTCTTTTTTACGTTTATGATCATTTGGATATGGGCTACTTTTTCCATTCACTATTGTAAATTTCAAAATAATAATAATAATAATAATAATAATAATAATAATAATAATAATCAGCCTACTTTTTAATCATGTTGGGATACAAAAACACGTCTTGGTCTGATAAATAATATCAGTATTGGAATTCGAAGTGTAGATCAGTTATATTGTTTTATATAACTGATCTACACTTCGAACAGTGTTTATGTACAGTAATGAATTCATTGATTTTCCCTCTGACAACTCATATCCTGTTCATAAGGCTTATTGGTTATAAGGCACTGTCGCCTTGCACCTCCAGGGTCCAGGTTCAAGTTCCACCTCGGGGTCTGCGTGCTTGGAGTTTGCATGTCCTCCCTGCAGGCTACTCCGGTTTCCTCCCACAGACCAAACACACGCGGGCTAATTGGCGTTCCCAAATTGCCCGTAGTGTGCGAATAAGTGTGTGTACGTGTGCCTGAGTGATGTTTGATTTATTGTTCCTTCGATGGATTGGCATCCTGTCCAGGGTGTAGCCCGCCTGGTGCCCCAAGTCTCCTGGGATCGACCCCTCCAGACCCCCTGCGAGCCTGTATCCAGGATAAAGCGGCATTGACGGTGAGCGAATACATCATATGAAGGCTCATATTCTGTATACTGGGAAACTATACAGATCTGTATTACCACCTGACTGTCGGCATCACACGTTCAACAAGAATGGAGCATCTATTACGACAAAGCCCTATTTTGGATTTTTAACTGGATATCAGAATGTCTCGTGTTTTACTAGAAGACTAACAATACCAAAATATGACTATGATGAAACCAGAATCCATAGTAGGGATGGGAATCACTTGGGACCACTTGATATGATATTATCACGATATCTACGTGCTGATTCGATTTATATCGTGATATCCTGATTCAACATGATTAAAAAATTTTTTTTTTTTTTTTCAGATTTTGTTACGATTCGGAACAAACGAACCCCACTAACCCCAACGCAAACCCTTTATAGAGGCATTATAACTCAGACATGACTCGTGTTGACCACAGCATCTCCACATTTTTTCCTTTTTCCGTACATTTCCAGACTGCCAGGTCCGACTCCCCCCAGCTAGCATCCGTCAAACCGACGGGAAGCGAGAATTATGAGCTGGGCGGAGCGATGGACAGAGAGAAAGACGATAAATCCAGGCCACGGTGATGAGGTCTGCACTATCTAATGACCAGAATGAAGTGAAGCTTCAGCCCTTTAAGCCTCGTCACCTCCTCGTCCCTTCATCTCCGGTGATCGAACCGGGATTTACGACACCTCATAGCATCCGGCAGCTCCGTAATCTCGAATATTCCGTCCTCCCTGCGCCTGACACTTCCAGCGTGACAGTCTCTCGAGATAAGAGAAATCGCTCCGACTGGATTGAGAGCGGGTATAAAACACTCGTTTGACACTTTTTTTTTTTTTTTTTTTACCGCTCGTGCTTTTCCTGCCATAAAAATTCCATCTTACATTTTTCTGTGTTATCGGCTACTTACGCTCACATCATGCGTATTATGCGCAACACCATCCATTAGGGCTCAGCATTATACAGTAAAGAATGAAATGATATTCACACTGGAGCCAATTATGTCACACTACACACGATAATAGGATTTTGCAGTACCACTAATACGGTAAAGCTTTAACTTGAAATTTCCAGACACCTTCAGGACCGAGGGGGCTTTTACGCTCCGGTGTTTCGCTGCGACTTGACAAGCTCCTCAGCCGCCTTTCTCTCCTCCATCGATTCGTTAACGACGCCCCGTTTAACTCCCCTTCGGTTTCACGCCATGTCTTTTAATTAAAGCTCGCGACTCCTCGCAGGCACGCTGCTGTTCGACTGCGCCGATAATGAAGTATGACATTGCCGGAGATGTCTGGCTATTATTCTCCCTCGGTGTCTCTTTGTTCTTCGATTAAGAGCGATAGCGGCTCTTAAATCTCTTCTTTCCGCCGGTCGCTTTCGCACCGCGCCGGGGAGACGTCCTCGCTGCAAACTTACACATGTTCCATGAAGAGATTAATCCATTAAGCCACTTAGAGATGAATGAAAGAGTCGGTGGGGGTTAAGAGAAATATCGTTCTTTACAGTCGGGAGGAAGAGAGAGGTTGATGGAGTCATCTTCGCGCTCAGTAACACCACAAGTGCAGCAGGGACGAGGCGGACAGGAGTCAGGGAGGAGGCCGTGTGCTTCACAGGAACGTTTTTTAGGAAACTAAGATGAATATGATTTGGTCCATGAACGCGTTTGCGTTTTTTTGTGGTTGTCTGAAGTGTAACAAAACCCGTCGTCTGTGCAGATTACCCATGACTGACAGGATCAAAGGCCACGCCTCCTTCACTGTGACTCAAGACACACCAAACGCATCTTGCAGGACTGGAGGTCATGCCTCCTTCACCGTCACAGCTTCTTCATTTCAACTGACAGGCGCAGACACAGAGGACACGCCTCCAAGACGGAACGGCCAAGCCTCCCTCACAGACCACACCTCCATCCGTTTGACGGACAGGACTTAGAGGCCGCGCCTCCGTTCCTGTCAGAGAGTCCTGAAGGCCACGCCTTTTTATTTTAACCCGACAGACGCGGACCAGAGACCACGCCTTCACTGTGACTGAAGAAGCAAAGACCCCGCCTCCTTTATTATGACTGACAGGACTAGAGGCTGCACCTGCTTCGCCGTCAGTGAGTCAAAAAGGCCACAGAGGCGGAGGCCAGAAAGAGGTCCAAGATCCACTCGGTTAGACTTTTACATGTGAACAAGACAAAAACACCACATTTATACTTTTGTTAATTATACGATTGTTTCTGTAACTCATTCGAGACACGTATCTGATGCAGGAACAGTCGTGTAAACACCACAAAGCAGGTGGTCTATTAAATGACGTTTACCTTTACTGTAAACCACACAGTTGTTCCTCGAGTCGTCTGCGCTGACCCACGTCACATTCATCAGCCACGGTGGACCTCCAGTCAGGACCAGCGGCACCTACAACCAGAAGAGGAAACGGGTGCTCACTCCAAGTCCTGAGCAAACACGGACACGTCTCGGTCTGAAACTTGAGCTAATATGCACTAAGTGATTGAGTGTGTTTATTCCCACCACAGTCATGTTGAATGTCTTGATTAACTTTGTACAAGAGCAGCTCACGCGTTCATACTGTATATGAATTGCACTTGTTCTCCATATATGGTAAAGCCTTCACGGCGAGACATCGGCCTCTGGTGTCAGTCAGATAGAAAGCTTTGACTTTTCAAACACGTGTAAGTCTTTCGAACAGAGCAGTCAAAGCTTTGCAGATTGTTATGTCATGTTGGTGTAGACGGCCCCGCCCGCACCGCGAGCAGCCCCGCCCGCACCTCCGCCGCCAGCTAGCGCTCACTGAATGAATGGAACATTGACGTCCTTTAATTAAACAGCTGAAGTTTATACAATGTACTGTAACGTAAATATTCAAATAAATCGTTTGACTGGACTTATAAAAAAAAAAAAAATAAATACAAAAAATAAATCAATAAAAACTTACCGCGGCACACACCAGAGCAAAGTCTAGTTTTGGCTATCTTTGTGTGCTGTGTTTTTTTTTTTTTTATTATTTTTTTTTATTCCCCCTTTTTCAAGTGAGGAAATGACTTCATAGGTCCAATAACAGGAATAGACATGCCAAAATGAAATGGCCTAAAACATGATTTTTATACAAAACACTTATGTACCAGCAAAACAAAAAAAAAAACAAGCAAACATAGGAATAAAAGAGGACGTGCTGGTGTTAGAAAACAACCAACAGTAACTACTAGTGTGTTCTGCCTCCCTCTCTCTTCTACCCCTTTCTTTCTCGAACCCTTTTTCTTTTGCTAAATTTTGAACCCGTTCAGACATCACCAGTCCTCCGGTTCCATGGTGGAACCAACTCTTTGCTGGGCTAGAACAAAGAACCGCGTACGTCAGGGGCTTACGTCTTGGATCATCACGACCACCTAAAAGTTTGTGACCACCAGCTTTAAAAAAAAAAAAAGAAATCGACTCAACATGCAACAGGCAGCTCAAATGCTTTCTAGTAACGATAAAGTCGGGAGAGCTGCACACAAAACCATGTCGAAGTCCGCCATTGTTGTTGTTGCTGTTGTGTGTTGAGCTCGTTTCTGTTTATTTTTTTTGCTGCTAACACTGCTGGGAAATATACACAGCGGACGTACATAGTGATGTAACGCCAGCGGAAAAACAGGGCCAGTTCTGAGGAGGTTCGCTATCGAAGCGGATCTTAACCGGCACTAGCACCAGACGTGAACTGGCACATGGTTCACTTCGGTGGAAAAACGGGTTCTTGTTTCCGTCCTCACTCCTTATATGGCAACAATAAACTCCGGATGTCTATAAAATGTCGTGCTCTTTAATGTTGAAGAACAGCGTACAGTTCTAGTGGTCCATTCATTCATTCATTCATTCATGCATCAAATTCATGATAAATCAACTTAACAGTAACTCTGCTTCAGTACACCATCTCAGCACTGATTATTTTCCTACAACAGCACAACACACCGTGTTTTATTCCTTACTAAGAACAAATGGCTGTTTATTACCTAATCTATTGCCAAAATATAGTCATTAATAAACGATTCAATGAAAAAGTGTGTGTGTGTGTGTGTGTGTGTGTGTGTGTGTGTGTGTGTGTGTGTGTGTGTGCGTGCGCGTGTCTGTGCGTGTCTCTCTGAATGACCACATTGTTAGCGAGCTCTCTTATCCCGTCTCGTCCCCGTGGGGATTTCGGGGCTC